>CM060947.1:26550315-26580315 GCA_030765055.1 Mantis religiosa
TCTTCCGCTCACGTCCCAACATCGTGCAGCCCGCCCCCCAGTGGTGTCGCGACAGGCGTGAATGGAGGGACGAATGGAGATGTGTCGTCTTCAGCGATGAGAGTCGCTTCTGCCTTGGTGCCAATGATGTTCGTATGCGTGTTTGGCGCCGTGCAGGTGAGCGCCACAATCAGGACTGCATACGACCGAGGCACACAGGGCCAACACCCGGCATCATGGTGTGGGGAGCGATCTCCTACACTAGCCGTACACCTCTGGTGATCGTCGAGGGGACACTGAATAGTGCACGGTACATCCAAACCGTCATCGAACCCATCGTTCTACCATTCTTAGATCGGCAAGGGAACTTGCTGTTCCAACAGGACAATGCACGTCCGCATGCATCCCCTACCACCGAACGTGCTCTAGAAGGTGTAAGTCAACTACCCTGGCCAGCAAGATCTCTGGATCTGTCCCCCAATGAGCATGTTTGGGACTGGATGAAACGTCGTCTCACGCGGTCTGCACGTCCAGCACGAACGCTGGTCCAACTGAGGCGCCAGCTGGAAATGGCATGGCAAGCTGTTCCACAGGGCTACATCCAGCATCTTTACGATCGTCTCCATGGGAGAATAGCAGCCTGCATTGCTGCGAAAGTTGGATATCCACGGTACTAGTGCCGACATTGTGCATGCTCTGTTGCCTTTGTCTATGTGCCTATGGTTCAGTCAGTGTGATCATGTGATGTATCTGACCCCAGGAATGTGTCAACAAAGTTTCCCCTTCCTGGGACAATGAATTCACGGTGTTTTTTTTCAATTTCCAGGAGTGTAATAAGAGTTAGATGATGAAACCTGGGACTCAAGTACTTACAATAGTAAGTCGCCACAAATGGTGTATCTCGGATGCGAGAGCTCCTATTGGTCTACCGGGGAAATATACGAGTCAATTGGAGAATTTAATGTCAGGACGGCAAGTTGGCCATGGTAGCTCAAAGTTTAAGAGTGACTGGACGGAACACAGGAGATCGATGGTTCAAATCCCGGCCATGGCATTGAATTTTTCATGTCGACTCTATCCATTTAATTTTACTGTTGTTGCCTTAATTGCTTACACTGAATGGATTACATCCGTATATATTGTCGTGAACCCGATCGAGACAGCGCAGCTTGTGTACACAAAAAGAGATAAGGAGTATGCCGGAAGAAATAATGATAGCGCGAGGTAAAAGACCTGCGGGCACCAATAGGGTTACGCTTCTGGAAGGTGATAGAACATTCGATTCCTGTTTGGTCCAGAAATATCTCGAATTTACGAAATAGGTATTTAAGGGCGTGACGGCTCGCCCCCGTCCATACATTTCCTTGGTGGCCGGTTTCCTCGGAAACCGAAGCTTCCGAGTAAAGATGGAGGGAAAGCTGTCAAAGGAGCGGACCATTGGCGCTGGAGTGCCGGAAGGCAGCGTGCTGTCACCGGCACTCTTTGCAGCTTACATGGCCGACATACCCACACACCACAACACCCACACCTGTCAGTATGCGGACGATCTCATGATCTTCGCAGTCAACAGAAACCCAAGGTATAGCTTTCGGCATATCCAAGCCCAGCTCCAGGCCATTGGCGCTGGAGTACCAGAAGGCAGCGTGCTGTCACCGGCACTCTTTGCAGCTTACATGGCCGACATACCCGCACACCACAACACCCAAACCTGTCAGTATGCGGACGATCTCATGATCTTCGCGGTAAACAGAAACCCAAGGTATAGCTTTCGGCGGATCCAAGCCCAGCTCCAGGCCATTGGCGCTGGAGTACCAGAAGGCAGCGTGCTGTCGCCGGCACTCCTTGCAGCTTACTTGGCCGACATACCCGCACACCACAACACCCACACCTGTCAGTATGCGGACGATCTCATGATCTTCGCAGTCAACAGAAACCCAAGGTATAGCTTTCTGCAGATCCAAGCCCAGCTCCGGGCCATTGGCGCTGGAGTACCAGAAGGCAGCGTGCTGTCACCGGCACTCCTTGCAGCTTACATGGCCGACATACCCGCACACCACAACACCCACACCTGTCAGTATGCGGACGATCTCATGATCTTCGCGGTAAACAGAAACCCAAGGTATAGCTTTCGGCGGATCCAAGCCCAGCTCCGGCCCATTGGCGCTGGAGTATCAGAAGGCAGCGCGCTGTCACCGGCACTCTTTGCAGCTTACATGGCCGACATACCCGCACACCACAACACCCACACCTGTCAGTATGCGGACGATCTCATGATCTTCGCGGTAAACAGAAACCCAAGGTATAGCTTTCGGCGGATCCAAGCCCAGCTCCGGCCCATTGGCGCTGGAGTACCAGAAGGCAGCGTGCTGTCACCGGCACTCCTTGCAGCTTATTTGGCCGACATACCCACACAGCACAACACCCACACCTGTCAGTATGCGGACGATCTCATGATCTTCGCAGTCAACAGAAACCCAAGGTATAGCTTTCGGCAGATCCAAGCCCAGCTCAGGGCCATTGGTGTTGGAGTACCAGAAGGCAGCATGCTGTCACCGGCACTCTTTGCAGCTTACTTGGCCGACATACCCATACACCACAACACCCACACCTGTCAGTATGCGGACGATCTCATGATCTTCGTAGTCAACAGAAACCCAAGGTATAGCTTTCTGCAGATCCAAGCCCGGCTCCGGCCCATTGGCGCTGGAGTACCAGAAGGCAGCGTGCTGTCGCCGGCACTCTTTGCAGCTTACTTGGCCGACATACCCATACACCACAACACCCACACCTGTCAGTATGCGGACGATCTTATAATCTTCGTAGTCAACAGAAACCCAAGGTATAGCTTTCTGCAGATCACAGCCCAGCTCCGGCCCATTGGCGCTGGAGTACCAGAAGGCAGCGTGCTGTCACCGGCACTCTTTGCAGCTTACATGGCCGACATACCCACACACCACAACACCCACACCTGTCAGTATGCGGACGATCTCATCATCTTCGCAGTCAACAGAAACCCAAGGTATAGCTTTCTGCAGATCCAAGCCCAGCTCCGGGCCATTGGCGCTGGAGTACCAGAAGGCAGCATGCTGTCACCGGCACTCTTTGCAGCTTACTTGGCCGACATACCCACACAGCACAACACCCACACCTGTCAGTATGCGGACGATCTCATGATCTTCGCAGTCAACAGAAACCCAAGGTATAGCTTTCGGCGGATCCAAGCCCAGCTCCGGGCCATTGGTGCTGGAGTACCAGAAGGCAGCGTGCTGTCACCGGCACTCTTTGCAGCTTACTTGGCCGACATACCCATACACCACAACACCCACACCTGTCAGTATGCGGACGATCTCATGATCTTCGTAGTCAACAGAAACCCAAGGTATAGCTTTCTGCAGATCCAAGCCCAGCTCCGGCCCATTGGCGCTGGAGTACCAGAAGGCAGCGTGCTGTCGCCGGCACTCTTTGCAGCTTACTTGGCCGACATACCCATACACCACAACACCCACACCTGTCAGTATGCGGACGATCTCATGATCTTCGTAGTCAACAGAAACCCAAGGTATAGCTTTCTGCAGATCCAAGCCCAGCTCCGGGCCATTGGCGCTGGAGTACCAGAAGGCAGCGTGCTGTCACCGGCACTCTTTGCAGCTTACAGGCCGACATACCCGCACACCACAACACTCACAACTGTCAGTATGCGGACGATCTCATGATCTTCGCGGTAAACAGAAACCCAAGGTATAGCTTTCGGCGGATCCAAGCCCAGCTCCGGGCCATTGGCGCTGGAGCACCAGAAGGCAGCGTGCTATCACCGGCACTCTTTGCAGCTTACTTGGCCGACATACCCACACAGCACAACACCCACACCTGTCAGTATGCGGACGATCTCATCATCTTCGCAGTCAACAGAAACCCATGGTATAGCTTTCGGCAGATCCAAGCCCAGCTCAGGGCCATTGGTGCTGGAGTACCAGAAGGCAGCGTGCTGTCACCGGCACTCTTTGCAGCTTACCTGGCCGACATACCCACACACCACAACACTCACAACTGTCAGTATGCGGACGATCTTATGACCTTCGCGGTAAACAGAAACCCGAGGTATAGCTTTCTGCAGATCCAAGCCCAGCTCCGGGCCATTGGCCATTGGAGCGCAAAATGGCGAATGGCAACCTACCGGGAGAAGAGCTCTGCAGTTCTCCTGGCGAAAACCAGAGCCAACCGGTTGCAGCAGAACTTCGTTTTACGGCGCCGTGGAATCCCATGGGTGCAAACGGCGAAGTATCTCGGAGTGACGCTGGACCGCAAATTAACTTACGCTCCGCACGTCAAAGGCAAGGTCCAGCTTGGACACGTCGCGCTCAGGAACCTATATCCAATATTCCGTTCAACCATGACCCTCCGTCTCAAACTCCAGCTGTATCGGGCGATCATCCCGCCCATGACTTTGTACGGCTGTGAGATCTGGGGAACAGTGGCAAATACCACTTTCGTCAGACTCCAGACGCTGCAGAACAGGGCGCTCAGAGCGATATACGATACAGACTGGAGATTCCCAGCCCAGATCCTACATGAACATTAAAAAATCCCGTACATTGTCGATGTCATCCGAGAGAGGGCACGATCAATGTACGACAAAATCCAAACCCATGGCAACCCTTTGGTGAACTCCCTGGGCAGATATGACCAGAGGGAGTAAAGACGCTTGCCATCATACAAACTCCCCAGAGACTTCTTGGGGCCCCTTGGTTAACCCAAGGTAAAGCTCACCAACTCCAAAGTTCATATTACGCCTGATGGCTCTAGCGTTAGGCCATCCGTAAACAATACGGGGCATATACACTAAATCGATTACCTCCCAATGGGAGAACGCAATAAAACCACTAATCTGCTGCTTTCTGAGACTACTCAAAGGCATCCAAACAAAAATTTTAAACAAAACTACAACCTCAGAACAATAAAAAAGATTCCTGACTCATTTCGCAGGTTAAGCCGCAAAGCGGCAAGGTACTGCGGCAGAAGACACCCGGAAGGGGAGAAAGAAATATTGCCCCGCCCGATCAGGACTACCTCTGGCCCTCTGGAAAGAGTTAGCTGTGAAACAGTGTGGTGAAATAAGAGACAGCCAGCTGTGTTGTTGTAACGAGAGATAATGATGTAATCTGCTCTCACTGTTTGTTATTGTGATCGACCTTGGTAGACTGATGGTGACGTAACGTAATGCTGCTGTAATCTATAAGAGCATTTCTACGAAAATAAAGGAGATTTTTAATTTCTGTAACTTGGCCTTTTAATTCTACGAACCCACAGTCACTATATATATACTAAGTTATTACAACAAGTTCATAGACTGTGCGGCAAGTTGATATATGAAGCCACTCCTCCCTCTTGGACTGCCAGGACAACTCACTAACGTGCATATTGCTTCCATTTCCCCCTCCGCTAGTCCCCGCTTCACGTTTCGACCTACCGCGCGCAACAGAACGTACCAGTGTGACTTCAGACACTTTATTACAGGAAATGTTCAAAATGTCCTCCGTTAGCGAGGTTACATGCATCCATCCTCCGTCGCATGGAATCCCTGATGCGCTGATGCAGCCCTGGAGAATGGCGTATTGTATCACAGCCGTCCACAATACGAGCACGAAGAGTCTCTATATTTGATACCTGGGTTGTGTATACAAGAGCTTTCAAATGTCCCCATAAATGAAAGTCAAGAGGGTTGAGGTCAGGAGAGCGTGGAGGCCATGGAATTGGTCCGCCTCTACCAATTTATTGGTCACCGAATCTGTTGTTGAGAAGCGTACGAACACTTCGACTGAAATGTGCAGGAGCTCCATCGTGCATGAACCACAATGGGGTATTTTGACAATTGTCTGCACGAATGATTTTAATTTACATTTTAAGATAAATACTAAAATGAGCGCTAACATTGAAATTTAACGTTTCCGGTCACGTGTCCACATAACATATTTTCTTTCTTTGTGTGTGAGGAATGTTTCCTGAAAGTTTGGCCGTACCTTTTTGTAACATCCTGTATGAAGCCACTCCTCCCTCTTGGACTGCCAGGACAACTCACTAACGTGCATATTGCTTCCATTTCTCCCTCCGCTAGTCACCGCTTCACGTTTCGACCTACCGCGCGCCCCATAGCTTACTGAACTCATTGGACTGCATTGCTTGTAGCCCCAAGAGCGGTGTAAGTGCAATTTCGTGCGGAGTTTCGTGAAATCGACTGTTTTTGAACATTTTTACGGCGATTCAAATATATTTTTGTTTCCTGACAGTAAGGTATAATCAAATGTGACTCCTTAGTCACACGAAATGACTGTAGCAATTACAGAGGAATATGTTTACTAGATACAGCCTATAAAATATTTGCTAAAATAATAAACAAAAGGTTGCAGAATATATCTGAATGTCTTCTCTCGGAAGAACAAAAAGGATTTAGAAGTGGTAGATCCTGTGTAGATAGCACTTTTATTGTTAAACAACTAACTGAAAAACATAGGGAGTTTAATAAAGAAACGCATATGGCGTTTGTTGAGTTTCAAAAAGCCTTCGATAGGGTAAATGTGGCAAATATTGGAAGAACGAGGATACCCACAACAATTAGTAAAAATGATACAATGCTTCTACTTCCAAACAAAAATAAATGTGAGGAACAATGGTAAAATTTCTAAAAAAATTCTTACTAATCAGGGTGTCAGACAAGGGTGTACTTTATCACCTACACTTTTTAGTATTTATATTGACGACCTAGTGTGCAAATGAAAGCAGCTAGTGAATGTAGGTTTTAAAATTTCAAATTAAAAACCTTTTAAAATATTTTATTGGTTGCTGCGAACTTAGTTATTATACAAAATAGCGAGTCTGCCCTGCAAAAATCTAATTTTAAACTAAGTGAACTTTGCAGCAATATAATATGAAAATTTCTTTTATAAAATCAAAGGTAATGGCATTCTTTGGGAAAGAGCCAATTAGAACAAAAATATTTATAAATAATCGTTGCGTTGAACAGGTAAGCCATTTTAACTACTTGGGAACTGATGTTAGATATGACAAGGTATATGATGTGTACAATAAAATATGCAAATTTCAAAGAGTGTGTGGAACAATAAATAGAACATTTAGAAACAAAATACGTACGTTATGGCTGTACCTATACTGACATACGGAAGTGAGACTTGGACGTTAACTAAAAAGCTACAGAGTAAAATACAGGCTTCAGAAATGAAATTTTTGAGAAGTGTGAAAGGATGCACGAAGAGGGACTTAATAAGAAATGAAAATATAAGAGAAGAGCTGGATATTTTTAGTATGAATTATAGGTTAAAAGATCTCAAACAAAAATGGAAGGAACATGTTGAAAGAATGCCAGATAATAGACTTATAAAACAAATAATACAGTATCATCCTAAAGGTAGGAGATCGGTGGGCAGACACAGGAAACGATGGCTGGAGGACTTTGAAGGCGGAACAGGTACTTGATTGCCTATGCCATGAAGTGAAGAAGAAGAATAAGAAGACTTCTTATACTGGTATCAATGGTATGATTGTAACAATGAGAAATTTAGTCGAGTATTTAAAGTCGCTTCGTTTTGGCGCTTTAACACTGCAAGAGAAATGTGACATTAAAGTACGAGGAAGACCGACTTCTGTGTTAAACATTATTCAAAGTGCAACAAGCCGCCAAAAACAATATAGCAGGTGTTTCAGTTCTAAAATTTACACGAAATATGAGTGGATATGTGGCTGTGAAATTAGAAATTCCTTGTTCTCTTTTCCTTGCCTTTTATTTGGAATTACAGACGATGCAGCCAACATTGCGTGGGTTCAAATTCGAGTTTCAGACTTTCAGAGACTATATGAAATATGTTAAACATGAAATGTCGAAAAACCATGTTAATACCATGCTTAATTTTGCTGCACTTGGGTCAGTTAATGTACATACATGTTTAAGCCAAGCCTGTGAGGAATCAGTAGCTTGTCGCAATATATAGGGACACTCTAATGAAGTTAATCAACTGTATGAAATGTTGTGTTTATCACGAGCTACCCCTAAGAGGGCATGAAGAGCATGAAAAGTCACAAAATCAAGGGGTGTTCAGGGGGTTTATTAAACATTCAGTAGAAATTGATTCCCTATTTAAGAAAAACAAGTTCCATAGTAAAAGAACTAATAGAAAACATCCCGAAGTTCAACGAGGGAGTGGCCAATAAGTTTATTAAAAAGAAAGATGGCCGTTCATCTCCAAATAAGTAAGCAAATATAAAATTCCAGTAATCAATGCAGCCCCCTGTCTCCCCCAAGGTATAGACAACATGAGCCGCCACTGATTACATACCTCCTTTCGGTAAAAGAAGCTCGATTTCTCATTTAGACAAAACACAATCGTATTACACAGTCAACTGTCTCAGACAGTACACTTGTACAGACATGTTTATGCCAAGTCTATAAAGAATCAATGGACTGTCACAACGATCAAGATAAAAAATAGGTACACTCTTATAAAGATAATCAACTGTACGAACTGTTGTGTTTATCACGAGCTACCCCTAAGAGGGCATGAAGAGCATTAAGGGTCACAACAAAATCAAGGGCTGTTCAGGGGTTTGATTAAATATACAAGAAAAATTGATTCCCTATTTAAGAAAAATAAATTCCATCGCCGTTCATCTCCAAATAATTAAGCAAATATAAAATTCCAGTAATCTCTGCAGCCCCACAAGGTATAGTCAACATGAGCCGCCACTGACTACATACCTCCTTTCCATAAAAGAAGCTCTATTTGTCACTTAGACAAAACACAATCGTATTACACAGTCAACTGTCTCAGGTAGTTAACTTCTTCGTTCCAACGAAACAATACACTATCGTCACCTAGCAAGCAGATTTTGAAAAACTAAGAAACAACCTCGCTTACCTCACAGCTCGCTCTAGCGATGTTTTCCACTCATGCCGTAAAATGTTGGTACCAAAGTTAGAGCGTACAAAACACTTAACGTGTACGTACCAAGAGCTAATGGTGTTTATCAGATAACAGTCGTTCCCTTTCATCTTGTTTTTACTTTCCTTGCTGACAGCAATGATTGATGAAGATGAAAGATCTGGAAGGAAAGCTTTCGCGTAATCCTAAGAAAAGAGTGAAGTAAAAATTGTAATCACGTAGAGGGATGCCTTCGCGTGTCATTTCTGTACTGCAATTATATCAGCGAACACAAACATTCCTCGGTGACTATTGTCTATTTGTACAACACATCCAGATTATGGATAGGACTTAGTTGACGACCAGAAAGGGAGAATACCCGCAAAATTACATTATTACCTCTGTACTAGCCATATGCGTACTTCAAGTAAAGTAAGCATTCAGTCTAGAAAGGTGATATCACGATTTAGCCCTGAATTTAAGAGGAAAAAAAAATAGGTTTTAGAAAATTAACTTTACAGGTATGTACTGTCGCATGGCCAGTCACGCAAGTCTGCAGTATGATAGTAACACGCACTCAAGGACACTACTGGCTACGTCATAAAGAGGAAGCAAGTTGTAATAAATACGTAAGTATGTGCTAAAGGTATATTGATGTTACAAAGTGACTTTTATCACTACGAGATAAATAGAACTTTAGCAACTGCAGTTCCAGAGGTTTCTAATTCCAGAAAGATCTACTTGCCCAATAGGTTCATAAAAGTACAAAAGTGAATCGAGAAGATATTGACACATTGCTTCACTCACACTGTTTATTCACAGGACATGTTTCAAGAGCTCTTGCTCCTATCATCAGCTGATACTCGATTAGTGTAAGTTGTAGTGGTTTCCTCTTTCTCCGTTTTGTCAATAGATGGCGTGATGTACTTGTCAAAGATATCCGGTGGTGGAGTTTCAAAATTCATCACTCTATGACGATTTTTGTTAATGAAGATTTTTTCCCATACGGAAAGGTCTATGGGGTGATTAACGTATTTTATTAGAGATGTTTCCAAGTTGATGTCATGTCTAGTATTCAAAAAATGAAAAGCCACTGCTGATTTTTCTGTTTCACAATTTTTAATGCTTCTTAGATGTTCTTTAGTTCTGATGTTAATATTTCTTTTTTGTTTTTCCTATATAAATTTTAGGGCAAGTTTCACATTTGATCTCATAGATTCCTGGTTTTTCTTTGGTAGTGATTGAATTTTTGGGAGGGCCTTTTAACAAATTTCTGATATTAAACCTATTTTGAGGTGCAAGAGTTATGTTGTGTTTTGAGAAGATTTTTTGGAATTTGTTATAGGCTGATGGGTGGAAGGTGAATTTTTTAATTTTTTTTTTTTTTTCGCTTTTTCTCCTGTAGGTTCTAGGGTGGAAACATTGGCAACAGAAGAGGATGGTGTGCTCCCCTTTTTGGACATCAAGGTCAAAAAAATGAACAACAAACTCACCTTTGGTATTTACAGGAAACCGACAGACACAGATAATTACATTAAGAACAACAGTTTCAACCCAAAACAACACCAACATGCCATTTTCAACAGTTTAATCTTTCGGATGATCAACTTTCCACTAAACAGAGAAGATTATCAAGAGGAATACCTACACATAAAAGGTAGCTATATCCAACAGTTTCAACTCAAATTTAGTAGACAAAACAG
Source organism: Mantis religiosa (assembly GCA_030765055.1). Taxonomy (NCBI): domain Eukaryota; kingdom Metazoa; phylum Arthropoda; class Insecta; order Mantodea; family Mantidae; genus Mantis; species Mantis religiosa. The sequence goes on from CM060947.1 coordinate 26,560,925, forward strand.
TTAACAGACTCAACAAAGCTAAGCAAATAAAAGAAACCACCACCCTAGAACTTACAGGAGAAAAAGAGAAAAAACTTTTTAAAAAATTCACCTTCCACCCATCAGCCTATAACAAATTTCAAAAAATCTTCTCAAAACACAACATAACTCTTGCACCTCAAAATACGTTTCATATTGTTAAAATATTAATTTGTTAAAAGGCCCTCCCAAAAATTCAATCACTACCAAAGAAAAACCAGGAATCTCTGAGATCAAATATGAAAGTTACCCTAAAATTTATATAGGAAAAAAAAAGAAATATTGACATCAGAACTAAAGAACATCTAAGAAACATTAAAAATTGTGAAACAGAAAAATCAGCAGTGGCTTTTCATTTTCTGAATACTAGACATGACATCAACTTGGAAACATCTCTAATAAAATACGTTAATCACCCCATAGACCTTTCCGTATGGGAAAAAAATCTTCATCAACAAAAATCGTCATAGAGTCATGAATTTTGAAACTCCACCACTGGACATCTTTGACAAGTACATCACGCCATCTATTGACAAAACGGAGAAAGAGGAAACCACTACAACTTACACTAATCGAGTATCAGCTGATGATAGGAGCAAGAGCTCTTGAAACATGTCCTGTGAATAAACAGTGAGAGTGAAGCAATGTGTCAATATCTTCTCGATTCACTTTTGTACTAATTTGTGCTTCACTGTCCCTACGCTTCTTCCAAGTTTATACTTTGAGGTTCATAAAAGCCTATGCAAGATCGACTACAACACAGAAGCGCCCTATTGACATCTTTTGGAGATTATGATCCCACTAGATGTCGATTTTAATATTTTCGGGTACCCTGGATAGCATTCAGGCATCCGAGGTAACCGGGAATATCTAACCATGGGTTGGTTGATCTTAAAAATCAATCTCTTAACCAACTGGAATTTTTTTTTCCCATCCTCTCATTCTCTCAAAGGAGTGAAATTGCTACCCCACTAACCTATTTCTACACAACACACATAACCCATCCTCTAACATCCTGAAAAAATAATCCTATCTGCGGTTAAATCAATTTTTGTGTAGACTGGCAGCAAATTTCCCATTGTAATGACTGAACCACGGGACGGAGTGCTGTCGAGAAGAATCAAGATTATTTTCTTTGCTATATGAGGTCCTTTTTTCATATCTTCAGTCTAACTTTACAGTAAGTTATATATCAGCAGTGATATTTTTACCCTTTTACAAGTAATGAATAAAAATAATTCCCTGTGCGTCCCAGAAAGCACTTGTCATAACCCTGTTAGCTGACAAAATCCACTTTGCGTTTTCTGGAGTCAGTTCACCTGGCACAATCCACTGTTTTGACTGTGATTTATTTTCCAAAATTCATCCATGGTAATAATCTGCCTCAAACATTCAGTAGGAATTTTACTGTAGAGCTAAAGTCACAATTTTCTTTGCAACTTTGATCTGGTGTCAATAAATGTGGCACCCATCTTGCACAGACCTGGTGAATGCCAGAACATTACTTAAAATATCACCTGCACGTTCGTGAATCCATTATTACGACTGGTGGCGTACGTACACAAAGATTCGGTGTGGAGTGATAACAGACAGATAGAGCAGTGTGGAATGTGTGTTGTGTTTAACGCCCGCTTTTACTTCAAACGGCACCATAGGCGATGACACTGATGATACATGAGATGAAGATGGAGCACCGGTGGAATGAGATGGCGGGGGAAACCGGAGATCCCGGAGAACTCCCGCCCCAGAGACATGTTGTCCACCACAAATCTCACTTTGCGGTCGCCTGGGATCGAACATGGTCCGCCTTGGTGAGAGCCAAGCAGTCTAACCACTGAGCCAACGCCTGGCCTCAGTGCAGTGTGGAGATAAAAAAACAAAATATCTGCAAAAAAAGATAAAATAGCGCGGAGACAAAAGACTTGTCGGCACAGATAAAGTTAGACGTGTGGAACGTTGGTGTTTTGTTTGGCGACATCTTACAGAACATTCGATTGTCTTTTAGAAATATCAATGGACGCATAAAAGGAACAGCAGCGAGAGTCTGGAGGAGGGTTGTAAACCAAGTGTAATCAGAACTGACTATCATGTGCCGTCGATTGTGTCTACAAAAGTGAACACCTTTGTTTGTGGTCAACGACCTTGGAAGATTGTATTTGTGTATGTTACGTAATTCTACTACTGTAAGGTTTGACCAAAGTGTGTTTCTACGGAAATAAAGAGCATTTTAAATTTCTGCAACTTGGAATTTTAATTCTAAGAACCCACAAAGTGACAATATGTTTACCCTCTGCTATCTCAAACAACTTTAATCTGCGATCTTCCAGTGCTAAACGATGAATTTTTACAATGATCTCTGTAGTTGTGACTTCCAACAAGACGTCCGGAGCGAGGCTCATCACTAGTACTCGTACGTCCCACTTTAAGCTCTAGAACCAACCTTTTAATTATTGTACATGAAGGGACGGAGTCTTTCAATGATCTCTGCAGTTGTGACTTCCACAGGACGTCCAGAGCGAGGCTCATCACTAGTGTTAGTACGTCCCATTTTAAACTCTACAACCAACCTTTTAATCATTGTATATGAAGAGACAGAGTATTTCAATGATCTCTGTAGTTGTGCCTTCCACAGGACGTCCAGAGCGAGGCTCATCACTAGTGGTCGTACGTCCCATTTTAAACTCTACAACCAACCTTTTAATTATTGTATATGAAGGGACAGAGTCTTTCAATGATCTCTGTAGTTGTGACTTCCACAGGAGGTCCAGAGCGTGGCGCATCACTAGGACTCGTACGTCCCATTTTAAACTCTACAAGCAACCTTTTAATTATTGTATATGAAGGGACAGAATCTTTCAATGATATGTGTAGTTGTGACTTCCACAGGACGTCCAGAGCGAGGCTCATCACTAGTACTCGTACGTCCCATTTTAAACTCTACAACCAACCTTTTAATTATTGTACATGAAGGGACAGTCTTTTAATGATCTCTGGAGTTGTGACTTCCACAGGACGTACAGAGCGAGGCTCATCACTAGTACTCGTACGTCCCATTTTAAACTCTACAACCAACCTTTTAGTTATTGTATATGAAGGGGCAGAGTCTTTCAGGGATCGCTGCAGTTGTGACTTACACAGGATGTCCAGAGCGAGGTTCATCACTAGTACTCGTACGTCCCATTTTGAACTCTACAACCAACCTTTTAATTATTGTATATGAAGGGACAGAGTCTTTCAATGATCTCTGTAGTTGTGACTTCCGCAGGTCGTCCAGAGTAAGGCTCATAACTAGTGCTCGTACGTCCCATTTTAAACTCTACAACCAACCTATTAATTATTGTATATGAAGGGACAGAGGTTTACAATGAACTCTGGAGTTGTAACTTCTACATGACTTCCAGAGCGGGGCTCATCACTAGTGCTCGTGCTTCCCATTTTAAACTCTATAACCAACCTTTTAATTATTGTATATGAAGGGACACAGTCTTTCAATGAACTCTGTAGTTGTGACTTCCACAGGACGTCCAGAGCGAGGCTCATCACTAGTACTCGTACGTCCCATTTTAAACTCTACAACCAACCTTTTAAATATTGTATATGAAGGGACAGAGTCTTTCAATGATCTCTGTAGTTGTGACTTCCACAGGACGTCCAGAGCGAGGCTCATCACTAGTGCTCGTACGTGCCATTTTAAACTCTACAACCAACCTTTTAATTATTGTATATGAAGGGACACAGACTTTCAATGATCTCTGTAGTTGTGACTTCCACAGGACGTCCAGAGCGAGGCTCATCACTAGTGCTCGTACGTGCCATTTTAAACTCTACAACCAACCTTTTAGTTATTGTATATGAAGGGGCAGAGTCTTTCAGGGATCGCTGCAGTTGTGACTTACACAGGATGTCCAGAGCGAGGTTCATCACTAGTACTCGTACGTCCCATTTTGAACTCTACAACCAACCTTTTAATTATTGTATATGAAGGGACAGAGTCTTTCAATGATCTCTGTAGTTGTGACTTCCGCAGGTCGTCCAGAGTAAGGCTCATAACTAGTGCTCGTACGTCCCATTTTAAACTCTACAACCAACCTATTAATTATTGTATATGAAGGGACAGAGGTTTACAATGAACTCTGGAGTTGTAACTTCTACATGACTTCCAGAGCGGGGCTCATCACTAGTGCTCGTGCTTCCCATTTTAAACTCTATAACCAACCTTTTAATTATTGTATATGAAGGGACACAGTCTTTCAATGAACTCTGTAGTTGTGACTTCCACAAGACGTACAGAGCGAGGCTCATCACTAGTGCTCGTACGTCCCATTTTAAACTCTATAATCAACCTTTTAATTATTGTATATGAAGGGACAGAGTCTTTCAATGAACTCTGTAGTTGTGACTTCCACAGGACGTCCAGAGCGAGGCTCATCACTAGTACTAGTACGTCCCATTTTAAACTCTACAACCAACCTTTTAATTATTATATATGAAGGGACAGAGTCTTTTAAAGATCTCTGTAGTTGTGACTCCTACAGGACGTTCAGAGCGAGGCTGATCACTAGTACTCGTACGTCCCATTTTAAACTCTACAACCCACATTTTAATTATTATATATGAAGGGACAGAGTCTTTTAAAGATCTCTGTAGTTGTGACTCCTACAGGACGTTCAGAGCGAGGCTGATCACTAGTAATCGTACCTCCCATTTTACACTCTACAACCAACCTTTTAATTATTGTATATGAAGGGACAGAGTCTTTCAATGATCTCTGGAGTTGTGACTTCTACAGGACGTTCAGAGCGAGGCTGATCACTAGTACTCGTACGTCCCATTTTACACTCTACAACCAACCTTTTAATTATTGTATATGAAGGGACAGAGTCTTTTAAAGATCTCTGTAGTTGTAACTTCCACAGGACTTCCAGAGTGAGGCTCTTCACTAGTGTTCGTACGTCCCATTTTGAACTCTACAACCAACCTTTTAATTATTGTATATGAAGGGACAGGGTCTTTCAATGATCTCTGGGGTCGTAACTTTCACAGGGCTTCCAGAGTGAGGCTCTTCACTAGTGCTCGTACGTCCCATTTTAAACTCTACAACCAACCTTTTAATCATTGTATATGAAGGGACAGAGTCTTTCAATGATCTCTGGGGTTGTAACTTCCACAGGACGTCCAGAGTGAGGCTCATCACTAGTACACGTACGTCCCATTTTAAACTCTACAACCAACCTTTTAATTATTGTATATGAAGGGACAGAGTCTTTCAATGATATCTGGAGTTGTGACTTCCACAGGACGTCCAGAGCGAGGCTCATAACTAGTGCTTGTACGTCCCATTTTAAACTCTACAACCACCCTTTTAATTATTGTATATGAAGGGGCAGAGTATTTCAATGATCTCTGTAGTTGTGACTTCCACAGGACTTCGAGAGCGAGGCTCATCACTAGTGCTCGTACGTGCCATTTTAAACTCTACAACCAACCTTTTAGTTATTGTATATGAAGGGACAGAGTCTTTCAATGATATCTGGAGTTGTGACTTCCACAGGACGTCCAGAGCGAGGCTCATAACTAGTGCTTGTACGTCCCATTTTAAACTCTACAACCACCCTTTTAATTATTGTATATGAAGGGACAGAGTCTTTCAATGATCTCTGTAGTTGTGACTTCCACAGGACGTCGAGAGCGAGGCTCATCACTAGTGCTCGTACGTGCCATTTTAAACTCTACAACCAACCTTTTAGTTATTGTATATGAAGGGACAGAGTCTTTCAATGATCTCTGTAGTTGTGACTTCCACAGGACGTCCAGAGCGAGGCTCATCACTAGTGCTCATACGTCCTATTTTAAACTCTACAACCAACCTTTTAATTATTGTATATGAAGGGGCAGAGTATTTCAATGTACTGTCCATTACCTCCTTGATTTATTTAGGTGTTAAGCCCTTCAAATGGTAGTATTTAGTCGCTGCTTGGTGTTTCCAAATCTCTCACTTTCGCGAGACCTCTACACCTTACTTGTTTAAAATATCATTCAAAGACTAAACAAGCTATTGACTTGTAACTATGGATACAAGGTATTCTTGGGATACACTATATGATGTTACCCGTCAAACTCGCCCAGTAGCTTTGTGACGTCCGGGACTTATCAGCCAACTCTCGTATGTGGTTGTTATCTAGTGAATGCTGTATGCTCATTCTAACAAATACATAAAGAAGAATTCATTGGTAATTATGTTGACAAAGTAGTAATGGTTTGTGAAGAAAGGAGAGCCAGATGCCATGTTCTCTGCTAGTAAAATACTTAGGCTAAGTGCCCGGTTTTTTATCGTCCCAGCATATGTAAGGCATGTGACATGTTCCCTGGCCACTGGATGGGATGGCAGCCCGACAATAAAAACTAACAACCTCGAGGAAGGTACAGCGAGCAGTAGGACGTGTAATGGCCAGGAAAGGAAATGTTCGCCGTACAATCACTACTCCTTACGACCTTCTTGCAGAACTCATGTGGCCTACTTTGTGCCTTCAGCAGTACTATCTTCTTTAAGTTAGGAACTACCAGCCCTTCTCCCTTTGCATTTCCAAGGACTGGGTATTAAGTCCCGCGCGGCGTAACAAGGTGTTTGGTCGACTTCAGAGCTTTGCTATGTAATGCAACTGAAAGTATTTCTTTTGGTAGTCACCTATTTCTTATATTAAACGCCTTTTTATGCTTGGTTCAATCAGCAAAGCTCTAGTTTGGAAACTGAAGATGAAAGGGATAAGTCTATCATATATAAAAGGAGTACAGAAATTTTATGAAGGGATGAAGTTTTGCATATGGTGGAAATAAATGTAATTAGGCCTAAGACAAGGATGCAAAATGAATCCAGTTTCATTTAACTTCATATTTAAATTTGATTTATGAGTCACTGTTTTTACACTCAAACTTCACTTACTTGTTGTATCATTGAAACGTTTTCAAGATCATTCGATCTCATCCTCAGCTGTTTGGTGACTAAATGAACCTCCCTCTTCTTCCACTACTACGGAGCTCCGATCACTCTGCCATCTGGTGTTAGGGGCACTAAGTTTTAATACTTCATTTAATGCCGGGATTTCAAAATTTATAACTTTATCACGGTTTTTGTTTATGAATATTTTTTCCCAAATATCCAATTCTATGGGTGTACTTAAAGATTTTAACAGTTTAATGTTGTGGTTTTTTGTCCAAAAATGGTGTGAAACTGCAGATTTTTCTGTTTGTTTCAACTTAATGTTCCTCTGGTGTTCTTTTTGCCTGGTTAACAAGTTTCTCTTAGTTTTTCCTATGTAGCTTTTTTCACAGGTTTCACAATTAATCTGATAAATTCCTGATTTCAAATTGTTGGGGATTGTATTTTTCAGTGGTTTATTTAGCAGGTTCCTCAGACTGAATTTGTTTTGGGGTGCTAGTTTTATGTTTAGTCTTTTGAAGATTCGTTCAAATTTTCTAAAAGCCCATGGATGGTAGGTGAATTTTCTATATTGCCAATTTGTGTTTTTAAGTGGTGTGAGAGTGGCATTTTTTTATATTATCTTTAGATTTTCTTTTCTCTTCATCATGTTCCTTATGATGGCTGGGTTGAATCCATTTAATACCGCTAGGTCTTTTATGTGTTGTTGTTTTTTCAAAAATTCATCCTTACTCAGTGGGATGTTGTATAGCCGGTGAATTAGACTTCTAAAGGCAGCTAGTTGATGTGAAACTGGGTTGTATTCATTTTTCTTTATGTAATTATCTATGTGTGTGGGCTTCCTGTATATTCCAAAATCTACACCATGATGATTTCTAGTTATCTTGAGGTCCAAAAGGGGTAGGGTGTTGTCTCTTTCTACTTCCATAGTAAATTGGATGTGATTATCTTGCAGGTTTAGTAATTTTAGAGAATCTTCTCTAAGTTTTTCCAGAATGATAGCAAAAACATCATCAACATATCTCTGCCAAAATTTATAAATCTGTGGGAAGGCCTTTACTGTGTGTGTTTCAAAATAGCTCATGTATAGGTCTGCTAAAATAGGCGAAAGTGGGCTCCCCATAGCTAATCCTTTTAAATGTCTGTAGAATTTTTGGTTAAACCTGAAGTAATTATTCCTTATGCATAAATCTGTAAGATTGATAATGTCATCTATTTCTCTGTGGTCCGTTGTAGTCTGGGTTAGTCATTTTTTGAGGAATGTAGGTATTTTTTTCTACTGGAATGCTTGTAAAAAGTGTCTTAACGTCAAAAGAAACTAGTATGTGATTTTCCGGGATGTTGTACTTCTGTAGGTGATTTATCAATTCTAAGGAGTTTTTTATTCCCAAACTTTGAAATTTGTCATATGATTTTAATTTTCTTACTAACCACTTTGCAATGTGGTATGTAGGTGAATTGATGTCATTGATGATGGGTCTCATGCTGTTGTCTTGTTTGTGGATTTTTGGCAGACAGTACAACCTTCATTTAACTTATTTATAGACGACATAACAGACAATGTTAAAGAAGGAAGTCAGCACTGTCCAGTAATAGCAAACAAAGAAATTCCTGGATTGTTATATGCGCATGACTTAATGGTAGGATCTATTACGGTAGTAGGATTGTAGAAGGCAATAAATGAGAACCAGAAATTCTGTGAAGAGTGGGGAATAAAAATAAACATCAGTAAGTCGAAAGTTAGATCTTCAAGAAGAGAGTTAAACTAAAAGAAGATTTAAAGAGGGTACTAAATGGCAAAAGGGTAGAAGCGATCTAGAAGACTTGAATACTTAGGACTAAGGTTGTATAACAATGGAAAGTGCGGAGCACATAAGAGAAAAATTGGAACAAAATAAAGTAGAGCAGTGAATCAGATACGAATATACAAATATAAGCTAGAAATGACAACCAAGTGTTTAGAAAGAATGTATGAAGTACTAGTTGAATCCTAAATGTTGTATTTAGTGGAGATATGGGGGGAGGGGGGAGCAGATGTAAACAAAACGGTGGACCAATACTACAGATCGTTTTGATAAGAGCTTACCAGGATCAGCATCTAGGGAAGTAGCTTTAGTAGAATTAGGAAATACAACAAGAAAAGATATAATAAAAGAAGAATAATAAAATTTTGATATATGTGCCTGGCTAAAGAAGATGGGGAAATTGTGAAATTATGCATGAGACAACAAACAGCATTAGAGAACTCAAATAGTTGGTGGACAGAGATAGGAGAAATTATGGAAAAAATAGAAATGGGAGATATATGGAGTTTATAGGAAAGGATTACAAGCGATGTGGGTAAATTAATAAAATGCAGAATACAGGATATAGAAATGCAGGAAATATGGGGAAGTCTAGAAAATATGAAATCATTACAATTTTACAAACAAATAAAATGAAATTGTGGACGAGAAGCATATGTAGATTACTGCAGTAGGCAAGAGAGAGAAGGGCTAGCTTGGATGAGAACAGGAACAATATTTCTAAGACGGATAAGAAGTAAGGAAAAGGGAGTTTGTGAATTGTGTGCGGGAAAAAAGCATAGAACACTATGTAACAGAATGCGAGTATGTGGCAATGTGGAGAAAAAAGGCTTTGGGAGGAAAAATGACAGAAAGTAGAGAAGAGGATAGCAGCTATAAAAATTTTAACAGGAAAGGAGGAAAAGCAGGTAAGAAGTATTTGTGAGTTCTTACAGAATGTAAAAGAATGAGAAATAAATGTAAAGAATATAAGAAATTAAGATAAGCGGGAAGAAAGGGGCTAATTAAGTAACAAGGAGACATGGAGTTTAAGAGCTACCTGGCAGAGCAGAAGACCAGGGTGTCATGTAAGCCAAGGTAGCAACAAGGTAAAGACAAATAAATGTAAAGAATATAAGAAAGGAAGATGAGGGGGAAGAAAGGGGCCAATTAAGTAACAAGAAGACATGGAGGTTAAGAGCTACTTGGCAGAGCAGAAGACCAGAGTGTCATGTAAGCAAAGGTAGCAACAAGGTAAAGACAAGTAAATGTAAAGAATATAAGAAAGGAAGATGAAGGGGAAGAAAGGGACTAATTAAGTAACAAGAAGACATGGAGGTTAAGAGCTACTTGGCAGAGCAGAAGACCAGAGTGTCATGTAAGCAAAGGTAGCAACAAGGTAAAGACAAGTAAATGTAAAGAATATAAGAAAGGAAGATGAAGGGGAAGAAAGGGACTAATTAAGTAACAAGAAGACATGGAGGTTAAGAGCTACCTGGCAGAGCAGAAGACCAGGGTGTCATGTAAGCAAAGGTAGCAACAAGGTAAAGACAAGTAAATGTAAAGAATATAAGAAAGGAAGATGAAGGGGAAGAAAGGGACTAATTAAGTAACAAGGAGACATGGAGGTTAAGAGCTACCTGGCAGAGCAGAAGACCAGGGTGTCATGTAAGCAAAGGTAGCAACAAGGTAAAGACAAGTAAATGTAAAGAATATAAGAAAGGAAGATGAGGGGGAAGAAAGAGACTAATTAAGTAACAAGACGACATGGAGGTTAAGAGCTACCTGACAGAGCAGAAGACAAGGGTGACATGTAAGCCAAGGTAGCAACAAGGTACAGACAAAACAATGTAAAGAATATAAGAAAGGAAGATGGGGCAGAAAGGGGCTAATTAAGTAACAAGGAGACATGGAGGTTAAGAGCTACCTGGCAGAGCAGAAGACCAGGGTGTCATGTAAGGCAAGGTAGCAACAAAGTAAAGACAAATAAATGTAAAGAATATAAGAAAGGAAGATGAGGGGTAAGAAAGGGGCCAATTAAGTAACAAGGAGTCATGGAAGTTAAGAGCTACCTGACAGAGCAGAAGACCAGGGTGTCATGTAAGCCAAGGTAGCAACAAACTAAAGACAAATAATGTAAAGAATATAAGAAAGGAAGATGGGGCAGAAAGGGGCTAATTAAGTAACAAGGAGACATGGAGGTTAAGAGCTACCTGACAGAGAAGAAGACCAGGGTGTCATGTAAGGCAAGGTAGCAACAAAGTAAAGACAAATAAATGTAAAGAATATAAGAAAGGAAGATGAGGGGTAAGAAAGGGGCCAATTAAGTAACAAGGAGTCATGGAAGTTAAGAGCTACCTGACAGAGCTGAAGACCAGGGTGTCATGTAAGACAAGGTAGCAACAAAGTAAAGACAAATAATGTAAAGAATATAAGAAAGGAAGATGATGGGGTAGAAAGGGAGTAATTAAGTAACCAGGAGACATGGAGGTTAAGAGCTACCTGATAGAGTAGAAGACCAGGGTGTTTTGTAATTCAAGGTAGCAACAAGGTAAAGACAAACAAATGTAAAGAATATAAGAAAGGAAGAGGAGGGGGAAGAAAGGGACTAATTAAGTAACAAGGAGACATGGAGGTTAAGAGCTACCTGACAGAACAGAAGACCAGGGTGTCATGTAAGACAAGGTAGCAACAAGGTAAAGACAAATAAATGTAAAGAATATAAGAAAGGAAGAGGAGGGGGAAGAAAGGGACTAATTAAGTAACAAGGAGACATGGAGGTTAAGAGCTACCTGACAGAACAGAAGACCAGGGTGTCATGTAAGACAAGGTAGCAACAAGGTAAAGACAAATAAATGTAGCCAAAAGTTGTAAATTATAAAAGTTTGGCATATGTGCAATAAAAATCTGAATATATCACAAATATAATTTTTATCTTTATTTATTTGTTATTAGGTCTGGAAACGAACAACCTATGTGTGCTGCAGTAAGAACGGAGATTAAACATAACTAAAAATGTAACCTGCAGCAAGAAAAGAAACTGTTTAGTATGAGTAAAATATTTTAAATTAATTATTTTGTGGTCCCGTGTACTCGAGGAAGGTGATACAATTTAACTTCTGACAATACAGAGCCCGGAGTTAAGCTCTTCGGCCAAATGTAGTAGATTGAAATACCAGGTCAGCAAGCTGATGGAAGGATAAAGGACTTCTTGCACGCTACAGGAGATAACAAAGGGAAGTAGAATGTGAATGTGTGCACCACTTTATCTCATGTACTTGGTGGAAATGCAATTACGTCACAGTTCTGACGTTTGTCATATATTTTGTGACTTGTGTATATTACTAGTTGTGATATTAAATTAGGAATCATTCACAATGAAACACTTATGGCTTTTAATGTACACGTTTAAGTTGGCTCATGTTGATATTAAGATGGCTCACATATACCATTTTTTCTGGCGGTTTCCTGTATCGTTAGGCAAATTTTGGGGAGAATAATTATATTCCATGAATTTCTTAAGCCTCTATATCAGCTCCCATGTAATTTAAGTTCACTTTTCATTCTCATTGGCTGCTTTAGCATTCTAAGTGCCGGCGTTGCAAGGCAGATGCATTGCTCTCTGTAAATCCAAGTCCTGCAGATTAGAGGTATGCGATTGTTTTATGCAATTTATATAATCTTAAGTAATAAATACAACTACTTTGTTATGTAATTTACGTCCTCCAACGTTAAGTGATATCGGACGATGAATGAAATGGGTGAAATTATGCTCAACTGAGCCCAGGGTCCATGCAACTTAGAAATACCTGACATTCGTCTTTTAGGATAAAGTAAAACCCCGGCAAAACTTTATCCAGGTAACTCACACTGACCGAGATTCGAACTCTGGACCTCTTGAACGTGAGGCAGACACGCTACCATCTATGCTACCGAGGCGGGCATACAACAGAGTGAATTATATCATGTCAACAGATACCAAGCCCATTTTATTGCAAAACGTATCAAATTCAAAGAAAAATTAGTGATATCCTTTTCCAACTGGGTTAAATAAATGTAATTACGTTGAAAAATAGCTGCAAGTTTCGCCTTTTCATCAATGTAACTTTCTTTGACAATAAACATGTTTTATATATTAAATAAAATTGGAAATTCTATATTAAATATAATTATAAAGCTTTTACGAAATACATGCACCTTCTTTTATTTTCGACAAAGCAAAGCAGTCAAAGTAGAAATATATTTCACTCCTTGCCAAAGTCTTCAAAGATATTTCACTTACCATATTTTATTAAATAATGTTTGTCATTTGTTATCAAGACTGAAATATGTAGCTCTATCATACACCTTTCGAATATTAGACACAACATTTATTTCTGAACCACTATAACACTAAATATTTGACCAGAGACAATTATTGTCAAATACTGGTTAATTCTTGGATAACTTCTTTATAATTTTTATAGGTTATGTTACAAAATTACACTTGAAGGACTGAAGATTTTAAATGCTGAAGACGAGGTTGTCTGCATTGTTTTTATCTTGACAAAAGCCCAAACATAGAGAATTAGAATTGCTAGTTATTCTCTGAAACAGATGGTTCCTTTGTGCTAGTTTGAGGTTCTTGCCAGTCTAAAGACAGTTCTCTCACTCACTGGCGGTCTGACTGGCCGCTTGTTTAACCGAGGGTGAAAGGAACACTGGCCTTCCCTGGTGTGGCAAACAGCAAATCATTACTTCGCTCCCATCGCGACTGGACATTGAAGATCTGAATATCAAACATTTAATGAAAAGACAATACTCAGTTTAACTATCACAGGAGAAACTGAACACTCAACTTTAAGAAGAACAAAACTTAACAGCCAACGAGCAGCCGAGTTCGATAACACTAGTTGACAAAAATGAACCTTTTTTCTTTCACAAGAATTAAAATAACATTTTCTAGAAGTATCCTTTGTGCTGAATTCAAATATAATTTTATTTTTTCCCCATCGGGCAGGAGTTTTGTATGATATTGATTTGAATTTTTATAATATTCTAAAAAATATCTGTAACTAGCAATCTAACTCAAAATTATAACTACTCATTCTGAGTTACCTAGAAAGTGGTAGGTAGTGATTTTCGGGCATATTTTGTATCTGGAACGTCTCTCTTCTTGGTCCAACAATAGTCAGCCAGCATATTGGAACTTCACTTACCTTAGTAACTCATTTTCATAGCAGAAATTTGCTGATGAAAACATTCTCCTTGTTCATCGCTGACAGTTCCAAGATTTTTGGGGAAGAAGCCTAAGTGAGAGTCCAAGAAGTGAATTCTTAAAGACATGTTGCATCCCATAGCTTTATACCACTTTCTTCAGAGAAGCAGTCCTTGAAATCACTATGGCCGTCACGATAACTACATATTCTTACTTCTTTTTGCAGCAGATTCCACCCTTTGAGTCTGGAAGTTAAACTTTCAGCTTGCTGTTTAGACAGATTTAAATCCAGAATCAGGCCATTAAGGTCTTTCTGATTGGGAAAGTATGTTCTGATGATCAGGTATTGGCTTCATATATAGGATCATCTTTATTTTCATCTGAAGCATTTTCAGTTTCAGTTAGGTCAGAATCAGTTATCACCTAAGTTCGTATCTGCATATATTGGTACAGGGAACTGTTCATTGTGTAAGACAGGTCTTATTGAAGATTGCAAATTCGGATACTTATTTGTATGTTTTGATTTAGATGTGATTCCTTTTATATTTGTCAAACAGAAATAACAATCACTTAAATGATCCTTCGATTCCCTCCAAATAACAGGAATTGCAAATGGGATACGATGTGTACCATTTTTCCACCCAATCAGCAATCCAACCCACAAAACACAGCATGTATTTGGTGCCCAGCTCTTATCAAAATCACCAGCCTGACAGCCAAGTAAAATTGACAACACTTCCTTTCTTGGAAGTGTTGAAAACAGTGTTGTTATGATAAATTAAATTTAAAGGGAGTCGATTAATGACACTAAACAACACTTACCTTTAAATTTTTCCAAAACATGTTTCAGAGATAAATATTAAAAGCAGAATCATTATTAACAGTGAAGTATTTTTTATTTCTGGAGAACTGAAGTAGTATTCTTCATTAATCGACTCCCTTTAAATTTAATTTGACAACATTTCTTTACAACTGGGGTCAAATTTTGCCTCAGACTTGAAGATCAGCTCATCACAAATAGCACAAATTGTCTACATGATTTACACACTTTCTTGGAATGATGAAAAAGCAAAGCACTAAAACACTGCATACACAATACACTTCCTAAAAGAAAGGAAGGAAATATTTCACTACTGAACAAACTCACATTTAGCTCAATATTGACACATCACAAAGCCAGATGAACAGGTCGGTACATGTCCAAACATGAATGAACCTGCACAGCCTTGTTTTATGGTTCTTCAGCATATTACAAATCATTCCCTTATATACAGCTTGGGTAAAATCACTAAATATGAGGTAAAGTTTCCTATAACAGGTAAAAGAAAATGCTAAAATCCTATTTTAAAAAGTAGCGGTCACAAAAAAACTGTGCCTTAAGGAAAAATTCTGACTACATATCTGAATTCAGTATGAAAAAGTTCACTAGATTCACTAATCAGATTTCTTGTGAAGAACACCTTGTCGACTAGTGTAACATGAATTGTAAGTATTCAGTGCTGGCCACGTGCTGGCGTAAACAAGGCACTGTGCCATCTACCGACATAAATATGAAACAACGTTTTTAGCATTCGTCAAAAGATAGCACCATATCTTAATATTTACCTTTCAATTGAAAAATGACACATTGTTAGCCATACAAATACAAATTGACGTACAAGGATATATTTATATTTACAGATAAGTATGACATGTATTTTAGTTTTGTTACATCACACGACTTAATATGTTTTATTAAATAATATGGAAGAATTGGAATATGTTGTAGCCTTAATGAATCCAACTTGAAATATAAATAACTAGCAAAGTAGAATTCCTATTACCACTAAATATTATTCATATCACGTTAATTTTTGGAGTGGGATCGATTTACTGAGTGAAGTCGATCCCTAATAGACCTTACCACATACCCCAATTATTGCACTTCGCGACTGCACATTGAGGATCTAAATGACAAACCTTCCGTCTCAAGCCAGATCTGGGCTAGGCCCTCTACTGGCAGTGGAGTGTTTTGTAAGGAAGGATCACAGATTAATACCAGATGCTCAACTCCGTGTTAAAAACTGAAGCCGCATAGAGCGCTCTTTGCTAAATTTTTAGACCCCGGCCACCTTGGAAACTACGGCCGGTGAGGCCGGTAATGTAGTAAGCTTCTATTGCGACCGGGCTATGGTGCATTTACTTCCCCTTCCCTTCGGCTCCCATTTACACTGATGTAATCCAACTTCTTTGGAAATCACTTCTCGTCACACATGAATAGTTTACGGCACATATCAACTATTTCATATTAGGATAATACGCGTCAAATACGCTGAGGAAATGTGCGATAAACTATTCACCAGTGTGCGAAATGTGACTTCGAAAGAAGTTGTCCAATTTGTGAAAAAAATTGGAAGAATCCACTTCAACGTTTTGTTAAATATGAATAATTGACTTCCACAAAGCATTATATCTTTATTCCTGTTGCAAAACGAGAGAGTGAGATCACTTAAGATGCTGTTGAGATTATACAAGACATCTGTATTCCTTTCCCTCAAGCTTCTTAGTGTAATACTTAAAATAAATATAACTTAACACTAAAATAATGATTCTGTAGATACAGGAAAAGAGGTAAGGATACCATAACGTTATATGTAATGCAATTTCTTTGTACACAGAATGTTGAAAAGTTCCCTGGAATAACAGTGAGAAAAAAATCCTAAAGAAATATGTAATAAATTTGAAATGATAACAACTATGTATAAAAAATAGCACTATTTCTTTAAAATGACAACAAAGAAGCTCTGTTAATGGTTATATTTAATAAGAATTTAAAGGCTCAATAGTACATACATTATTTTCAGCACAAGTATACTAAAGTATATTCAGAGAAAAACCTGAAGTTTGTGATCGATTCATATAAGATTAATAATGTCAAATTAGTACAGAAGTCAGTATTGGCAACTGGTGACATAAATTTCATAAATGGCACTACTTTATATACTTCTAATCACTTTGGTTGAATTAACATTCACAAGTGCAGAATAAATTATGAAAAATAATAATTACATTAAAGCTGTATCATTCATTTAAAATTGTCCTAAGGTTAACTCTGTCTTCACAACACAAGAATATTACAGCGTTGAATTTTTAAATGCTTCAATGGCATGCATATGCACCGGTTATGTCATGATAATTGTCTTTGTGAAAATCTATTCTCGTTCTTCCTGCTGCCCATACGTCCTCGTAGTTCTTTCAAATTTTTACAATTTCGCAAATCGATGAAAATTGTATTCAGAACTTAATTTGGCTTGGCCTCCTTGCCGATAAAGCTTTAATTGAAATATTTACAGGTTTGCCAATGTAGTGTCTTATTCATATCGTACATTGAGCTCAAATAAGGTCGATAATAGGCCAATAATATTACGAAAATTACTTCATAAGTAGTAAAATAATACAATAGATATTAAATTTGGAATTAAGCAGAAGTTATTTTATACATTAGTTAGAATGCAACAGGGCAACCAAAATAATTATATTGGTGGCATTGAATCCGGCGCATGCAGCGCTCAAAATGTATCTTTAGACCCCGGGTGTTTCGCGAACCTTAATGTGTCTCCTGGTTTCCTATCTGAGTTAACAGGCCCTGGTGCTGGCGTAAATAACGCACTGTGCCATCTACCGACATAAATATGAAACAACGTTTTTAGCATTCGTCAAAAGATAGCACCATATCTTAATACTTACCTTTCAATAAAAAAATGAAACGGTGTTAGCCATACAAATACAAATTGACATACAAGGATATATTTATATTTACGAATAAGTATGACATGCATTTTAGTTTTGTTACATCACACGACTTAATATGTTTTATTAGATAATATGGAAGAATTGGAATATGTTGTAGCCTTAATGAATCCAACTTGAAATATAAATAACTAGCAAAGTAGAATTCCTATTACCACCAAACATTGTTTATTTCACGTTAATTTTTGGAGTGGGATCGATTTACTAAGTGAAGTCGATCCCTAATAGACCTTACCACACATCCCAATTATTGCACTTTGCGACTGGACATTGAAGGTCTAAATGACAGACCTTCGGTCCCAAGCCAGATCAGGGCTAGGCCCTCTACTGACAGTGGAGTGTTTTGTAAGGAAGGATAACAATATACGGCAGAAGATGAGGTGAAGTTAAATATAAGCAATCTGATGTGTTATTTCATGTGCCTAGAAGCTGCCTCCAAGATCGATGTCGTACTCATCTAGACCACGGATGATGGAGTTGAAGTTATGGGAGAGATTTTTATAGAAGGAACGTTAAAAGACATGGATGTAGTCTGTTATTTTGGTGATACGTGGGTCTCCTCGGATAACTAGATTGGGGATGTACCAAGGGGAGTTTGTGGCAATGCGGAGGAATCGGGATTATAGAATTTCAAGGCGGTGTAGGTGAGACTTGGCTGCTACTCCCCATATTTCACTGGCGTATGTGATGGCTGGTCGGAGTACTTGCTTATACAGGAGCAGTTTTGTAGGCAGAGACATCACCGATCGTCGGTTATAGAGAGGGTAGAGCATACCCATTCTTTTGTTAACTTTACTAGCCACATATTGTGACTTTGTGGGTTCGTGAAATAAAAAGTCGAGGTTACAAACACAAAAATTGCACTTTATTTTCGCAGTAATACACTGTTCACAATTACAATTTAATGTACACAATTAGTTGATTGTCCAATATCAATCTACACGTACACTCGACGGTACTTACACAACGCACACCATAACAAGACTACTCACAACTGACTGTCGCTTCCGGTATTGAACGGCCCGAAGTTTGCCGAATTTCCTTTTATGGAGGGGGAAAACATTCTCGAAGCTTCGTGTCACTTCGAGTGGCAGGAGGAGGGGTAAACGGAGACTCAGCTACCCCTCCTTTCACCCCTCTCTCCACCGGCCTTCATTTATTGATCGTCATCGCGAGTCTGCCGTTTGGGTAACAATATTGTAACGTTCCCAGTTGCGCCAAATGGCAGGCAAATTTCCCATGAAATGTGTAGTGTTTAACGCCCGCTTGTACTACATACGGCACCGCAGGCGGTGACACAGATGATACATGAGGTGAAGATGGAGCACCAGTGGAATGAGATGGCGGGGGAAACCGGAGGTCCCGGAGAAAACCCACCTCAGCACCGTGTTGTCCACGACAAATCTCACTTTGCTGTTGCCTGGGATCGAACCCGGGCCGCCTTGGTGAAGGCCTAGTGGTCTAACCACTGACCACGGTGCGGCCTACAAATTTCCCATTTAACGTTACTAGAGAGGGGGTAGCTCAGGAAGGAGATGTTCCCACCAAGTTCTGGGCTACCAGGCAGGGTTGGCTTAAGTTAAAATTCAACATGTAGTTCTGTTTAAATAGTGTTTATTCTACAACATACCCAAAGCCAAAAGAAATTTTCTTTACGAGGACAACT
>CM060947.1:26585315-26785315 GCA_030765055.1 Mantis religiosa
AGCTCTATGTACACTGTACTCATTTGAACATCACTTCATTCATCGTCCGATATGACTTAACGTTGGAGGTTTTCCCTTATCCTGAAAGATGAATGTCTGGTAGCTCTAAGCTCTATGTACACTGTACTCATTTAAACATCATTTCATTCATCGTCCGATATGACTTAACGTTGGAGGTTTTCCCTTATCCGGAAAGATGAATGTCTGGTAAACCTAAGCTCTATGTACACTGTACTCATTTAAACATAATTTCATTCATCGTCCGATATGACTTAACGTTGGAGGTTTTCCCTTATCCGGAAAGATGAATGTCTGGTAAACCTAAGCTCTATGTACCCTGTACTCATTTGAACATCACTTCATTCATCGTCCGATATGACTTAACGTTGGAGGTTTTCCCTTATCCTGAAAGATGAATGTCTGGTAGCTCTAAGCTCTATGTACCCTGTACTTATTTGAACATCATTTCATTCATCATCCGAAATAACTTAACGTTGGAGGATTTCTCTTATCCTGAAAGATGAATGTGTCGTAACTCTAAGCCCTATGTACCCTGTACTCATTTGTACATCATTTCATTCATCGTCCGATATGACTTAACGTTAGAGGTTTTCCCTTATCCTGAAAGATGAATGTCTGGTAATTCTAAGCTCTATGTACCATGCACTCATTTGAACATCATTTCATTCATTGTCCCATATAACTTAACTATTGAGACTTTCCCTTATCCTGAAACATGAATGTTTGGTAACTCTAAGCTCTATGTACCCTGTACTCATTTGAACATCACTTCATTCATCGTCCGATATGACTTAACTTTGGAGAATTTCCCTTATCCTGAAAGACAAATGTCTGCTAAGTCTAAGCTCTATGTAATCTGTACTCATTTGAACTTCATTTTATACATCGTTCAATATGACACAATGTTGGAGGTTTTCTGTTGTCCTGAAAAATGAATGTTTGTTAACTCTAAGCTCTATGTACCCTGTACTCATTTGAACATCATTTCATTCATCGTCCGATATGATTTAACGTTGGAGGTTTTCCCTTATCCTGAAAAATGAATGTCTGGTAACTATAAGCTCTGTGTATCCTGTACTCATTTGAACATATTTTCATTCATCGTCCGATATGACTTAACGTTGGAAGTTTTCCCTTATGCTGAAAGATGAATGTCTGGTAACTATAAGCTCTTTGTACCCTGTACTCATTTGAACATCATTTCATTCATCGTCCGATATGACTTAACGTTGGAGGTTTTCTCTTATCCTGAAAGATGAATGTCTGGTAACTCTAAGCTCTATGTACCCTGTACTCATTTGAACATCATTTCATTCATCGTCCGATATGACTTAACGTTGGAGGTTTTCTCTTATCCTGAAAGATGAATGTCTGATAACTCTAAGCTCTATGTATCCTGTACTCATTTGAACATCATTTCATTCATCGTCCGATATGACTTAACGTTGGAGGTTTTCTCTTATCCTGAAAGATGAATGTCTGGTAACTCTAAGCTCGATGTATCCTGTACTCATTTGAACATCATTTCATTCATCGTCCGATATGACTTAACGTTGGAGGTTTTCTCTTATCCTGAAAGATGAATGTCTGATAACTCTAAGCTCTATGTATCCTGTACTCATTTGAACATCATTTCATTCATCGCCCGATATGACTTAACGTTGGAGGTTTTCTCTTATCCTGAAAGATGAATGCCTGGTAACTCTAAGCTCGATGTATCCTGTACTCATTTGAACATCATTTCATTCATCGTCCGATATGGCTTAACGTCGGAGGTTTTCTCTTATCCTGAAAGATGAATGTCAGGTAGCTCTAAGCTCTATGTATCCGGTACTCATTTGAACATCATTTCATTCATCGTCCGATATGACTTAATGTTGTAGGTTTTCCCTTATCCTGAAAGATGAATATCTGGTAATTCTAAGCTCTATGTACCCTGTACTCATTTGAAAATCATTTCATGCATCGTCCGATATGACTTAATGTTGGAGGTTTTCCCTTATCCTGAAAGATGAATGTCTGGTAAACCTAAGCTCTATGTACCCTGTACTCATTTAAACATCATTTCATTCATCCTCCGATATGACTTAATGTTGGAGGTTTTCCCTTATCCTGAAAGATGAATGTCTGGTAACTCTAAGCTCTATGTACCCTGTACTCATTTGAACATCATTTCATTCATCGTCCGATATGACTTAACGTCGGAGGTTTTCTCTTATCCTGAAAGATGAATGTCTGGTAACTCTAAGCTCTATGTACCCTGTACTCATTTGAACATAATTTCATTCATCGTCCGATATGACCTAACGTTGGATGTTTTCCCTTACCCTGAAAGATGAATGTCTCGTGACTGTAAGCTCTATGTCACCTGTACTCATTTTAACATCATTTCATTCATCGTCCGATATGACTTAACGTTGGAGGTTTTCTCTTAACCTGAAAGATGAATGTCTGGTGACTGTCAGCTCTATGTACCCTGTACTCATTTGAACATCATTTCATTCATCGTCCGATATGACCTAACGTTGGAGGTTTTCCCTTACCCTGAAAGATGAATGTCTGGTGACTCTAAGCTCTATGTAACCTGTATTCATTTGAACATCATTTCATTCATCGTCCGATATGACTTAGCGTTGGAGGTTTTCCCTTATCCTGAAATATAAATGTCTGGCAAATCTAAGCTCTATGTACTCTGTACTCATTTGACTTCATTTTATATGACGCAATGCTGTAGGTTTTCTGTTGTCCTGGAAGATGAATGTCTGGTAACTCTAAGCTCTATGTACCCTGTACTCATTTGAACATCATTTCATTCATCGTCCGATATGACTTAACGTTGTAGGTTTTCTCTTATCCTGTGAGATCAATGTCTGGGAACTCTGAGATCTATATACCCTGTACTCATTTGAAGATCATTTCATTCATCGTCCGATGTGACGTAACGTGAGAGGGTTTCCCTTATCCTGAAAGATGAATGTCTGGTAACTCTAAGCTCTATGTATCCTGTACTGATTTGAACATCTTTTCATTCATCGTCCGATATGACTTAACGATGTAGGTTTTCTCTTATCCTGTGAGATCAATGTCTGGGAACTCTGAGATCTATATACCCTGTACTCATTTGAAGATCACTTCATTCATCGTCCGATATGACTTAACGTTGGAGGTTTTCTGTTTTCCTGAAAGATTGAATTTTGGTAACTCTAAACACTTTGTACCCTGTCCTCATTTGAAGATCATGTCGTTGATTGGCTGATATGACTTAACGTTGGAGGACGTAAATTTAAAGAAGAATTAAGGAATAGCGTAAAAATATGGATGGAACTTGTAACATATCTATCAAGAGAAGTCTAATTTCGCTGTTAATACTGAATTTATATGTAAAATTGAGAATTATCTAAAAAGGGGTAACAATGAGTGTTTTTCATTTAAAAAAATATACTAATTTACGTAGCAATTTACCAGTTTATTTCTGTGTTTGCTCGTAACTGTAACTGGAACAGATCGTTACTATGGTAAATTCAGAGAAACATATTATCATAATGTGTGGGTTTTTGTGTCCATGCGTGTACTATAAGCTCTTTGGCAATGGTACATCGGCCACAGAGTAATATATACTCAGAAGAATGCGCGGGCCGTATTGGTGGGAAATGTACAAGCCGCGAGCAACAAAAAGATAACTGCGATATAATACGGGTATTACTGCACGGTTCTTATGCAAATATGGGAAGAGCAAGCGCCCGCCTCCCTACATATGCTATAAATTGTAGAGTAGAGACGAGTATGGTAATCAGCATAGTAAATATGCTCTGTTTCATTTTTTGACCTCTTTTACATTTTCTTTTCCACCTCGCCTTCTTTGTCTCTTTTCATCTCGTCGTCAAGTGAGAGATAAATAAATGATATAAAAAGGGATAAAGTTGAGAAAGCGAGGAAAAATTTGTAGTCTCCTGAGAATTTTGGCAACGTGCTGCTACCCGCTTTTTTTCGTATCCCAACTGTGGCAGAAAACAAATTAAACATCTCTTCATTTGTTCAAGAAATGGGGGAGAGATGTGAGATAGTTTGAAATAAGTTTGAGGTGGAGTTGAACTAAGGCGACTATAATATTTATAACATTTTTTATAATCATCAAAATCATCAAAATATCATGAAATCATAAAACAGTTCACATAAGTACAGTACGGGCAAGATAAGAAAGCGTTGGATTTACGGGCTAGTGCGGGTAAAGTGAAAGCTGCGAGAGCTAACGCTCTTTTGTTTCTGCAGTGTGGTCAACCTTGAAAAACACAGTTCAGCAAAATAGCGCGTAAGATAAGCAAAGATATGTGCCGCAAGTGTGAGATCTGTGGACAAAAATTAAATTGAACTCGATCCTATAAGCTGTATATTCATATACCTACTATTTATGAAACACATAAAACAGTAAACAAATATGATAGCCATAAATACTCATTCGCTTTATCATTCTTCGATTTCTGAGTCCACTGTATCAGTTTTATCGCTAGTATCCTCTGATCTGTTGATAATTTCATCAATCGCATCTTCAATTACACCATTATTTCTCCAATATTTCATTTCCAGTTCTTGCAGTATCCTTCCCAATCAGTCGCAGTTACAGAAGAGAATGCTTCTATAGCAAGTTTCTGCAGTTTGTGGCTGACATATCACCAGTAACGTTGTGTCCTCTGAAAACGTTCTTTATGTTTCCCCACGCCAGTTCAAGTGCATTCAGATCACAGTCATACGGAGGTAAATGAATAATAATGTGTCCCCTTTCGAGAGTCATAACATCCACAACATAGGTAAGCCTTGCTCCTAGGTTTGTTGGCTTCTATTAAATACCGGTGTAGCTTTGGTAATGGAGGGAAATAGAAAGCTATGTAGAAATATACAAAGGGCCTCAGAGCAAGAGAAAAAAGAAAGATAAAAGAGCAAGCTATAAGGAAAAGGAGGAAGCCAAAAAGGAAAGGATTGAAGGGAAAAGAAGAAAGAAAGAAAGATGGAAAGAAAGATAGAAAGAAAGAAAGAAGGAAAGAAAGATAGAAGGAAAGAAAGAAAGAAAGAAAGAAGGAAAGAAAGAAGGAAGGAAGGAAAGAAAGAAAGAAAGAAAGAAAGAAAGAAAGAAGGAAGGAAAGAAAGAAAGAAGGAAAGAAAGAAAGACAGAAGGTAAGAAAGAAAGAAGGAAAGAAAGAAGGAAAGAAAGAAAGAAAGAAGGAAAGAAAGAAGGAAGGAAAGAAAGAAGGAAAGAAAGAAGGAAGGAAAGAAAGAAAGAAAGAAAGAAGGAAGGAAAGAAAGAAATAAAGAAATAAAGAAGGAAAAAAAGATAGAAGGAAAGAAAGAAAGAAAGAAAGAAAGAAGGAAAGAAAGAAGGAAAGAAAGAAGGTAGGAAGGAGAGAAAGAAATAAAGAAGGAAAGAAAGAAAGAAAGAAAGAAAGAAAGAAGGAAGGAAGGAAGGAAGGAAAGAAAGAAAGAAAGAAAGAAAGAAAGAAAGAAAGAAAGAAAGAAAGAAAGAAAGAAAGAAAGAAAGAAAGAAAGAAAGAAAGAAAGAAAGAAAGAAAGAAAGAAAGAAAGAAAGAAAGAAAGAAAGAAAGAAAGAAAGAAAGAAAGAAAGAAAGAAAGAAAGAAAGAAAGAAAGAAAGAAAGAAAGAAAGAAAGAAAGAAAGAAAGAAAGAAAGAAAGAAAGAAAGAAAGAAAGAAAGAAAGAAAGAAAGAAAGAAAGAAAGAAAGAAAGAAAGAAAGAAAGAAAGAAAGAAAGAAAGAAAGAAAGAAAGAAAGAAAGAAAGAAAGAAAGAAAGAAAGAAAGAAAGAAAGAAAGAAAGAAAGAAAGAAAGAAAGAAAGAAAGAAAGAAAGAAAGAAAGAAAGAAAGAAAGAAAGAAAGAAAGAAAGAAGGAAAGAAAGAAGGAAGGAAGGAAAGAAAGAAAGAAGGAAGGAAGGAAGGAAAGAAAGAAAGAAAGAAAGAAAGAAAGAAAGAAAGAAAGAAAGAAAGAAAGAAAGAAAGAAAGAAAGAAAGAAGGAAAGAAAGAAATCATCATTATTAGTTATTACCATACACAGATCACAGTCTTACCTGCTTTTTCCTGGTGTTTTTGGAGATTTATTGGGATGAGATGTAAAAAACGATTCACTACGCCTGACAGTGCTGACGGGTTTTCCTGTGTAAGCAGATTTGCTGAGTGGGAACATTAACTGGTTGTTATCCTTTTCTATATCGCAACTTTCTGCAACTTTCGAAATTATTTTGCGGCCATCACTATACACGACTGTACGTGCATGTTTCCGAGTCGGAGTTCGTTGTTCGGAAGGTACATATGATGAAGAGTTTGGTGTGCCCTCAGCCATAATTACAAACTTTCAAAAAACGAATGCACACAGAAATACAAACAGCGCGCGTAAAAGCTTAGCATATTAGTCACTAGATGTCAGAGTGCACTAGTATAGCGCATTTCATGTTTCCAAGTTTTCATCTGTGTTTACGGAGTTAGCCGAAACCTACCGAGTGAGGACTTGGGAGACGAACGCTCAAGATAAATTGCGCAAACTGTAAAATATTAGTACTTCAATGGACACCAGCATATTGCGGAATATATGCTAATGAAACAACTGACTTTCTAGGCAAAAAGGGCAGTAAAATTAGGTCAAATTCATTTGAGCAACGAAGCGAATAAAATAGGTGGCGCACAATTACACGTTGGCGTGACAGTTTGAAGCAAATGGTGTTTAGCGCAGGGTAAAGCAATGGGTTTTCTCTCTGGGTATGCGTGGGTATGTACGAGGGTGGGTCGAAAATTAATGCCTCCTATCCACCCCCTTAAATAAGTAAGTTATGTGAAAACTTTAAATTTGGCGCAATTCCTCAAACCTTCTTCTCCAATCCCCTGCAGTAGTAACTTCGTAAGTCAACAGGTGGCAGCACTGGATCCTCTTGCAAAATGACTGACATCGACATTCGCATTAGACAGCATTCTGTGATTGAATTTTTGACTGCGGAAGGTGAAACGTCAATTCGCATTCACGAAAGGCTAAAAAATGTGTATGGTGATGCAACGGTGGATGTCAGCACTGTTAGACGATGGGTTCGTCGCTGTAACAAAGATGAAGGGCAAACTCCATTGGCAGATGAAAAGCGAAGCGGCAGTGACTCCATGCAACATTCAGCGAGTCGATGACATCATTCGTGGTGATCGCCGGGTAACAACAGGTGAATTGTGTCGCATTACCTCCCTCAGTAAAGACAGTGTGATGACGATTATTCAACAACTGGGTTACTGAAAAGTTTGTTCACGTTGGGTACCAAGAATGTTAACCGCCCAAAACAAAGAAACAAGGAAAACAATAGCCTCCGAACACTAACAGCGCTTCAGTAAGGAGTGAGAGGAGTTTCTGGAAAAAATTGTTGCTGGAGACGAAACGTGGGTTCAGTTTCTTTTCAACCTGAATCAAAGAGGTAGTCAACGGAATGGCATCACACAACGTCACCAAAGAAAAAAAAATTCAAAACTTAGCGGTCGGCAGGGAAAGTTATGGCGACAATGTTTTCGGATGCAGGGTGTGTGCATATGATTGACTTTTGGAGCAGGGATGCACAATAAATTCTTTCCAACACGGCAGATCTCTCAAAAAGCTGAAAGCACGTCTTCGCCGAGCTCGCCCAACAAAAACTATGGCGGATGTTCTTCTTTTGCATGACAATGCAAGACCACACACCAGCCGTTACACCACTGCAGAAATTGAGAAATTGGGATGGCAAGTCTTACAGTCCTGACCTGGCACCATCAGACTTTCATCTGTTCGGGCCACTAAAGGAAGCTCATCGTGGGATTCATTTTGAAGATGAGGAGGCTGTGAAAACGTCCGTGCGTTCTTCTCCCTTGTCTTTTGTTAAACATCTTAACCGACTGCGCCAGTTCGGGTTGTAACAAATATAAAATACTTCCTTTGAAATTTGACGGGTACGGTGAATGTAAAATAGAAAATGTCACCTGGGAAAAAATTGGAAACGAATTTAATTCAAATGCATGTGTCATTACTAGAAACACAAAATAACTTCGTCAGTATTACGTAAATTTGAAACGAGGAGCGAAGAAGGACAAGTGACGAGTGGCTTGAACGTTTCAAGACGGGAGGTGGACAGTGTATTATCCGCATAATTCAGTGAACTATAAAATCGCAAAGTCATTAATACTTGAATCAAAGGCGAGATCGGCATATTCCTTTCGATGTATGTTCCAACTCAGTATTACGTAAATTTAAAACGAGGAGCCAAGAAGAACAAGTGACGAGTGGCTTGAACGTTTCAAGACGGGAGGTGGACAGTGTATTATCCACATAATTCAGTGAATTACAAAATCGCAAAGTTATTAATACGTGAATTAATGGCGAGATTGGCATTCTCCTTTCGATGCATGTTCTAACCTCTATTGTACTTCCGCAGTAACCTTCATAACAACTTGTTTCGACAGTCTACAGCTCTGTAGAAAATTTTCTTCTGATAGCTCCACAAAATCATTTCTCCTTATAGGCCGTACTCTATTACGAATGTCATTTAGACCGTCTTAAATATAGCAAATCAACAACAACAGCTGAGTTCATACTCACCATCTTGACTATTTACAATTGTTAAGGACTTAACAACAGAAATATGGCTTGTTAGTTTAACAAGAGATTTAACAAGTGTTAAGCAAACACTTGTTAATTTTTGTTTTAACTACAGCTAACCTCGTGTTAAGTCTAAACATCTGTTAAAGCTTCTAACAGGCCATGACCTTCTCAATAGACATTTATTGAGGATTGATATAGTGAGATCTCCTCTGAGTCCCTTCTCTACACTTAAAGAAGATATGGATGGAAAACACGTACTCCACATTCTAACCTTTAGTAAATGTAACAACATAACCTCAAAATACTGGAGTACAAGAGAGCAAATGGCTTCATTGCCAACTGCTTAGCATTAGATGCCAATCAAACACACTTCCACTATATTGAAGGACTATAAATCCTTAAGAACATCATACATTCTATACATAACGCTTACATGTGTTGATATCTCCCCATAATGTAAACGCCATGGATTATGTTTAGGTATAACTATAAGAATAACCTATTAAAATGGGTAAAGAATGTCATTTGAACGTAAAACATAATAATTTAAATACATTTTGATGGTTTCATTAAAAGTTATAATAATTAAGAACATAATATCCTTCAATAAAGAAGTGAATTGACTGAAAGATTACAAAAGAGTTTATAATACACACACCTCCAAAAGGTTCAACCACATATTTTTAACAATATCAGATATAATGGCTCATAAATATTAAAGATTTAAAAAAAGGGCTCTTAACTTTTCCTTAACCAACTATAACTTACAGAAGAGGCGACCAACGTATTCTGAGTCTGGGTAGTAACATTGATAGAATTTTTTGAAGGACCATGTAAAGGCATTTATATTAAGTAAATTGAATTAGTAAACATATCTGTAAATATGTAAGGAAATGAAGCAGTATACAATAATATAAATCATACTCCTTTAAAATTAATTTGGTATTCCTACTTTCCTTTTAATTTGAAATTACCCCTTAAAGTTCTAAAACTTCTTTTTAAAAATTGTCTTAAAGTCGACATATTCAATCGTAATTGCAATACGATTTATTAAACTATTCAATAAGAATATTCCAAATTACTTTTAAGTCCTAAAATATTAATGTGTTCTTTGAACTTACTCTTAATCTACCAGTTTATCAATATTATGTTCTTTATTCAACGTACGTTCTCCAACATTAAGTCATATCGGACGAGAGTGATAAGATGTTCAAATGAGTACAGGGTACATAGAGCTTAGAGTTACCAGCCATTCATCTTTCAGGATAGGGATAAACCTCCAACGTTAAATCATATCGGACGATGAATGAAATGATGTTCAAATGAGTACGGGGTACCTAGAGCTTAGAGTTGCCAGACATTCATGTTTCAGGATAAGGGAAAACCTCCAACGTTAAGTCATATCGGACGATGAATGAAATGTTTATATGAGTACAGGGTACATAGAGCTTAGAGTTACCAGACATTCATCTTTCAGGATAAGGGAAAACTTCCAACGTTAAGTCATATCGGACAATGAATGAAATGATGCTCAAATGAGTACATGGTACATTGAGCTTAGAGTTACCAGACATTTATCTTTCAGAATTAGGGAGAATCCCGGAGAAAACCTTATCCAGGTAACTCATCCTGGCCGAGATTTGAGCTCGCGATCTGTTGAATGTGAAGCAGACACGCTACCACTACGCTACGGAGATTGGCAGCAAGATCGCCATATGCTACAAAATCTAGCAACATGTCTAAATGAAGGGAATAAAACGTAATGAGATGGAAATGTAGATGTAAGATGGATACAGAATTCATCTCTTAGTCTTCCTAGATCACGAAAACCAGAGGGTGAATGTGGGCAGTCAACTGGATTCGAACCCACTTCCCGCGGAGCTGTCCTGTTAGGTGCACGTCATGCATTGAGGAGGACAAGGATATTTGCCACGTGACAGTGCTCTTCGTCTCTACTTCCTAATGGACGAGAAGCTCTGGATTACATAATGTTGCAGAAATCCCTAGAACTGTCCATAAAGTCAGTAGCGTGTCTTTCATGAGCTCTCTCAGACATTCAAAGCGAAACATTTTTATGTTTCATAACTCAAAAGTTTCGAGGCATTCCCTTCTGCTCGACAACTGCCACAAAGTTGGTAGCACTGGGATTAGCTGTCATCATAATAAGGGAATCTCAGCCTCTTTTTCTAGTTTTTAAAAGGGTCTTTAATCATGAAAGTGCATAGTAGTTTTTGTTATTCAACTCCAGCTGAAACAATGGAGCATCAAGCAACCTTGATACAGTGGTAATGTGCGCGTTACGAGTAATTAGCATAATAAAAGACTTTAAGGCTGTATAAACAGAGCAGTCTACACTTATGTATCAGACAAATGAAAAGCTACAACGTATAAAACCATTTCATACCGCGACTTCAGAAGTTGCTGCCGCCGATTCTACACTGCAGCTATATTTTAATATGTTATGACAAAGTTTACCACAAATTAATTATTTGTTGAAATGCCCATTTACCATCAGCCTCTCTTTTACACGAATACAACATTTTGATAGTCCATTAACTCTTTGTTGTGTCTCAGAGACAGCAATTCCTGTATAGAATGTGATAAGAATGTTTGTCTTTGGAATTTAAAAAAGAGAATGAAAACACCCAGAGGAGCTCATAAGCATGATTACAAGTTCAAGAATCAAACCGTCACCTGTTGCTGTTGTGAATGTCTGTCAGGAAAAGTATGGCTGGAAAATTTGTTTTAGATCAGAACTATGTGACGAAATTTCCATTTAAGACCAAGCCCGTCAAAGAAATTTGCGACTCATTCGACCACCCACGTCTGTTGAACTGGAGCGCTACCTATAATGGAGGTGTGGTATCCAGTATTATAAGAAAGACTGAGAAAGATGCTTCAACATAGGGGCCAGAAGAATTTGAGCTGCCTTCTTTGGCTTATTCACACATTACCCTACCCTTAAACTTTTCTGATAATACTGCAATATACATAATACATTTCTGCATTTTCCTCAGGCTCTTTACACATATCGAAAGCTAAATACCAGAATATAATGAGCCTCATGAAGTTCTGTGGTGAACTAGCAGTGGACGTTTTCCAGGAATTGGAACATATCCAAATAATTTCTGAGTTAAGTGTATAACTTTACAAAAATGATAGTAATACAATTATTGTAATTGCAAACAAAGTCTCTGGTGGCTGATTTTCTTGGTTTTCTTTCTGTTTTTGATAACTTACCTGGTTCTTTCCCTGGAACAAAATGCTATTCGAATGAACTTTTTTGTTTGGTGCAATGTTGTTGTCTTACCGGACAGGAAGCACCACTGTACTTAATTCACTATATGTGACGTATTAATATTTCACTGCGTTTGAAAGAAGTGTTTTGTTTGAGAATCACTCATTGTGTTTTAAAATTAAATATTTCTTTTTCTGGATTTCTTACAAAAAGTTACTTAATGGTTCTTTCCCTGGACCCTTCATATTTTGTGTTCACAGCTCTTGAAAATACATGTTAGTTTTGTTGTTGTTGGTGGAATTTAGCTGAGTACCTCTTCCTTACATTGAAATGCAAATCATCACAACTAGAACTGTAGCAGTTTTATATCCACGAGTACTAAGACCTTTGGGCAGAGTTCCCAGTATTGCCTATTTATTTATTGTTGTTATTCTTACTGCTGCAACATTACGACGTCTCTTTATCACTACTCTCAAAGGAAAGGAGATACTAAAAGTACAGTTGACCAAACATGAGAGGTCATTAGACCTAAACATGAAAAGCCTCTGCCTGTATGAATGGCAATTTATTGCGTAATTATAGCAAGCAGAAAGGAAGTGAACCCTTATGTGTGTCATTCCTGGAAAATACACTACATAGACAAGATTTAGTATAATACAGGGAAGCACTCCACGCCATTACCGCTCTCTGGAAGTATATCATTCTGAAAAAAGTCTGATATGATGAGTTCACATGCTGTAAAATCTTTTTCAAGCGCACAAAAGCAAGTGCTTCACGAGAATAGACTCAAAACGTTGTTCAACACAGAAGGGAAAATAAATATCTGAACCTGTATTGACATGACTTTCTCTGGCGATTCATGGAGTCATTTTTACGAGGGCTGTTCAATAACCAAAGATCATAATTTTTACGGTCATAATTTTTTTGCACTAAAATTCAATATTATTATATTCTGTTAGCTTAATGTGAAACAAACACGTCCTAGTAGTTTCAATGTTGGTACTGCTAGTTCCCGCCTGGGAACCAGGCAAGTTCACACATGTTCAGTATCGCCTACCACTGCAATGGAGGTAACATGCAGTTAAAGTTGATGTTAGAGGAAGGTCCGGAGTTTCTTTCAAACGTAATCACTGCTGACCACACTTGTCTACATCATTTTGATCCTGAGAGCAAACAGCAAAGCTCATTGTGGAAATCTCCTTCATCACCAACCCCCCAAAAGAAAAAGTGGTTGCTTCTGCTGGGAAAGTTATGGCCATCTCATTCTTTGATATTCATGGAATGGTTTATCAGCATGTTGTACCTGCACACACATCAGTAACTGGACAATACTACAGGGATGTCCTGAAGACATTGCAAGTCCATATCAGGCACAAAAGACCACATTTCCGTGAAGCAAGCTGGAGGCTCACCACGACAATGCGTGGCCGCATGTTGCCAATTTTGTTGCTGAATATCTTGCAAAAGTCAACGTGAAGTGCATCCCTCACTCTCTCTATTGTCCGGATATAGCCCTACGTGACCTTATTCTATTCCCGAACTTGAAGCAACGCCTTCATGGGAGGCATTAACCATCATAAGAAGCAGTGGTGAAGGCTGCAGAGGTGATTTTGAAGGATCTCTCAAAAATGATTTCCAGCATTTCTTTGAAGACTGGCAGAAACGCTGGGACAAGTACATCGCATTCAGGGGAGACTATTTTGAGAAGGACCATCAAAATTATGAGGATGAGTAAAGGTACGTTTCGAAAAATAATTGTGATAATTCGTTTTTGAACAGCCCCCGTACAAAAGCTTATACGATAGCCCTTAAGTTTGCTAATTAATATATGATGAAAAATAGTATTTGGAGCTTTCCTGGCGACTAATATGTTGGAGATATTCTCGGGAAACAAGGCAGGTCAAAAGACGAAATTAAAGGATGCAATAAGTAAGCCATCGTAATGGATTTCAAAGAATTTGTGGATCTTTGTTACAACACGCGCAGGCAGGTGTACTGCATTGAATAGTTGTGTAACAAAAGACGGGAGAAATAGGGTTTCTTAGAAAGAAACCTGAATGGATAGCACTTGGCTCCGTTTGAATAGGTATTCTTTGGACGATGACGTCACCGAGCAATTTAATAACGGAGCTTCAACGTTGGCGCTATTTTTGGACGTAGAAGCCGCTTTTGATCGGTGCTGGCACAACGGCCTGATTTACAAACGGCACCGAGAGTTTCCCGGCCTCCAAAATTCTCTACCATTGCTGCATAATTTCTTAGAAAATCGGCGCTTCTACGTCCAAGTGGGTCGCTCCTCCACAAAGGAGAGAGTGATGCAGGCTGGCGTACCACAGGGGGCCATTATGTCTCCCTTCCTGTATATACTCTTCACCAACGACTTTCCCGTGGACGGCAGATGCAAAGTTGCAATGTATGCTGACGACACTGCAATATACAACCATCATAAAAATCCTCGTTATGGACTTTTAGAGATGCAGCGGTACATTGACCACTTCCTTTCATAGCTTCATGACTGGAAAATCAAAATTAATGCGAACAAATGCCAGCTTATACATTTTACAAAGCGGCGCCCTTTGGCAATGGACCTAACGGTCGATGGTCAAGTATTGCACTGCCTTCAGCAGGTCTAGTACATTGACACGCACGATGCAGTGGACTACCCACTTAAAAGATAGCGCCAACAAAGGGCGGCAGCGATTAAAGATGTGCGCCCCCATATTTAGGAGTAAACAGCTAAAGCTGCGCTCGAAGATTGTGCTCTACAAATCTTTTATTTTATCCGTGGTTCTGTAAGCCTACGTGGTCTGGGCCAACACCTCCAACACCGCCCTAAAATACCTCCAAACCTTACAAAACCTCTCCTTACGTAAAATCCTATCTGTCCCTATCCGCACGACTACTGCCAGCCTTCGTCAAGAAACCCATATCCCCTACATCCCCGAGGCCGTTATAAAACGAGCGTCTTCCATCTGGGCGCGCATACGGCAACATAGCAATCCAAAAATTAACAACATTGGGAAAGTTGAACCAAAACACCGTAAGCATGCACGCATAAAAATATTCTAATGCCACCGTTACACCACAATGCGCGCCCAAGTCCTTCCGGCCCAGACCTTTCCCCATATGCAGAGGCCGCCGTCACAGCAGCCCAGGAGACAGCAGCACGCTGCCGCACGGAGCAGTGTAAATAGTGAAGTGTGTGTGTAAATAAAAGTGCAAAATAAGCGCTTGTAAATATTGTACATAATAAAAAAAGGACACTGTAAGACACTAACATAATAAAACTGTTCTCGGTGGGCTAAGAAAGGTCACCGTATGGGTTTTATATATACCCACGTAGACAATAAGCATTTAATTCCCAAAATATAACCTCAATGAAAATTTTAGCCTGTAAGCCGGACCCCTTTGTACCGGCATCAGGCCATGAAACTCAAAATAAAAACCTGAAACTTGAAATTCTTCGGACCCTTAATAATGGACGGAGAGTAATAATCACAATGGAGAAAATAGTCGTAAAGGAGTTTTGGGTGTGTAAACACAGGGCTTACAGAGGTGAAAGTGAGACACACACGCACAGCTGTGCACTATGAGGACAGACAGTCCGCGGCTGGAGGCCGATTAAGACAGTCATCGCCTCTATCTTGGTCAAGGGCATAACAGCAGCGATTAGAAAAGTTACCTGTCGGTTCATACCTAAACACTTGCGTATTATCGCGTACTAAGTATTCTACATACGGTCACTCTAAGCAGTGAAATATTGATAACCTTGGTCGGCAACTTTGAGTGATGATAAAAAGAAGTAGTCATTAAATCAGTTTGAAACTGGCATTCCAGTGTCACTAGAACTACCCTTACTCATAGATCTATCCTTACAACTATCTACCTTAGAACTATCCTTAAGCATACCCTGAAAGTACCTCATTTTCCAATCCTGCACCAGCATCAATTTTTTCGCTTCATACTTAACCA
The DNA here is from genome assembly GCA_030765055.1 of Mantis religiosa. NCBI lineage: Eukaryota > Metazoa > Arthropoda > Insecta > Mantodea > Mantidae > Mantis > Mantis religiosa. The sequence continues at coordinate 26,601,149 of CM060947.1, forward strand.
GAGGATCAAGCTGTATAGATATGTGCTTCTTAAGTCGACGGATTTTCATTTTAAAGGCCGGTTCCCAAGAGAAGCAGAACTGAAATCCAGCATCACGATTAAGCGTGCTCACTTCAGCGTGATGCGAATATTCACAGTGTTTCGTCTTTGTTGATTTTTCTCATGCATGTATTTAGTGTCTGTAACATTTCTTATACAAGGGTAGTCTGAAAAGCTTCCGACCTCAAAATGAAGATGGCAGCACTTGTAAATAAAAGCTATTGCATTTAGTTTTTCATCTGTTGACAGTTACTCACCAAAATTTCAGCCATTTTGGACGCTTAGTTGTTATGTAACAGACGTTTGGGTGAGTAGATGTGAGTGCTTTTTTGAAAACGGAAAAAATCGAGAATCGAGCTGTCTTTAAATAGTTGTTTCTAAAAGGCAATACGGCTACGCAAATCAAAGATGAGTTGGATTCTGTGTATGGGGACCCTGCACCATCATTTACCACAGTGAAATTTTGGGCAGATGAATTAAAACGTGGCCAGAAGAGCTTGGGAGATGATAAACGTTTGGGGCGTCCAAAAACTGCAACTACCGACGAAAACATTGCCAAAGTTCACCAAATGGTGCCAGAGAGAGATAGTAAAGCCTATGAACATGTCGAAAGAAAGTGTTTGTCACATATTAAAACAGCATTTAGACATGAGAAAGCTGTCCACGCGTTGAGTGCCGCGTTTGCTCACGTTAGAACAAGACCGTGTTACAATGAACATTTCCAACGCTCTGTTGGCGCATTTAGGTGCAATAAATTCGAATTTTGGCGCCGATTAATTACTGTAGATGAAACTTGGATACACCATTATACGCCCGAAAAAAAAGTACAGTCCAAACAGAGGACTGCAAGGGAGGAGCCGGCTCCAAAACAGTAAAAACTGTTTTTTTTTCCTTCGGCTGTAGAGATGACCATAACTTTCCCAGTAGAACCAACCACTTTTGCTTTTGGGGGTTGGCGATGAAGGAGATTTCCACACTGAGCTTTGCTGTTTGCTCTCAGGATCAAAATGATGTAGCCAAGTTTCATCAGCAGTGGTTACATTTAAAAGAAACTCCGGATCTTCCTCTAACATCAACTTTAACTGCATGCAGACCTGCATGCGAATGTCCTTTTGTTTGGGAATCAACAGTCTTGGAACCCATCGCGCAGAAACACGTTTCATGTGTAATGTTTCTGTCACCAACGTGTGGGTGGCACCCAAAGAAATGTTCAGTATTTCAGAAAGTGATCTTAAGATAATTCGTCGATCCTCTCTCACAATGGCAGCGGCAGTGTTGATGTTTTCATCCGTAAGAGCAGTAACTGGAGCTCAGGGTACACCTTTCTTTGAATTGATTGTCTCGCCTCCTTAAACATTTTAAACCACCTTCGAGCTGTACTGTAGGGAAGAACAGACTCCTCATAGGCCTTCTGTAACATTGTATAGGCCTCAACTGAAGATTTGTTGAGACGAAAGCAGAATTTCAAAGCCACATATTGTTCCTCGCGTGTTACCTCCATTGCAGCGGTAGGCGATACTGAACATGTCTGAATTAAGCTAACAGAATATAAAAAGTTTGAAATTTAGTGCAAAAAATTATGAACGTAAAAATAATGATCATTCTTTATTGAACAGCCCTCGTATTTATTCTGCAGGGTGATGATTATGGCCGTACATTTACCATAACGTTACCTCACTTTCTCTCTACCATATTCTCTTTCCCTCTGTGGACAGTAAACGTTTCTCGGAACATTTGAGAGGTACCAAGCCGGGTGTATCCGGAAGCAATTCGAAGGAAGCCTACACAGAGCCGCGTTATCGGAGCTCGAGGTTCATTTTCTATTGGTTTTCTGCTCTGTTTAGATAACTGACATGGAACTAATTATTGGTACACAGAATGTTTTGAACCATTCCAGGAAACAATAACATTTCGAGGTAAATACCTTAGAGTGGAAGTAAGGAAGATCGGTGTTTACCTTGAAGCAGCAATCATTAGATGCACAGCCACACAAAAGGATGGACGTATAATTAATTTCCTGGTGCCGTCGTCACTCTACTGACAACACGAATATTGTTATTGCATGGTGCCCGTAGGCAGGCCTTTGTACCACGACGCACAAAAATGTTCCAGCGCTGAACGCCCGGTTTTTTTTGTGGCGTCTATATATGGATTAGCACCAGAAAACAACACCAGCATCCATAAATAATTGTCTCTGGGACATAGCTCTCGGAGTTTAACAGAAAGCGTAGGTACCCCCTGCACGATAAGCGACTACCAATGTTTATTACCATAAAAAGTCAATTGGTCGCATACTAACTCCCCCCTCCCACAATGCACATGAAGACATTACTAATGTTTCTATGCAATGACAGTTGTGTACTCCGCAAATGTGGTTCTTCCTTGATGTGTTTGAATCGCTCACCTACTTATTGTTTAATAAGTTACATGGTTATGAAATGGTAGAGCCAGGTTGAAAACTGCAATGCCATAGCCGGGATTTGAACCATGGCTCTTCTGGTTCGTGTTTTTCCCGGTAAACCACCAGGAGTTCTCATAAACACATGAGACAACTACCTTAATGGCGACTTACTATGCTGTAAGTACTTTAAGGCCCGGGCTGTATATTAAACCACTAGTAGTTCTCATAAACACATGAGACAACTACCTTAATGACGACTTACTATGCTGTAAGTACTTTAAGGCCCGGACTTTATAGTAAACCACTAGGAGTTCTCATAAACACATGAGACAACTACCTTAATGACGACTTACTATGCTGTAAGTACTTTAAGGTCCGGACTTTATAGTAAACCACTAGGAGTTCTCATAAACACATGAGACAACTACCTTAATGACGACTTACTATGCTGTAAGTACTTTAAGGTCCGGACTTTATAATTCGGACCACTATTAGGTACAATTAATGGAATTAATTGTTCTTTCACACTAGCCGTGTGTAGGACGCACTGTCAAAGGGTAGAGCCAGACTGAAAAATTCAATGCCATAGCCGGGATTTGAACCACGGATCTTATGAATCTTCGCTTCTCTTCGTAACGCGCACTCACACGTCTTTCCTTTCGTAGAATCACCTTTTAAGTAAATTTTTCTTACTTCACGACTCAGTTCGAACCTTATTCTGACCCCCTCTCTAACTTTATCACATGACCAAACTAGCTCACCCTTCTCAAATGTTGTTATTATTGTTTTCTCATTTATCTCGAATTTTCGCATTCGTTTTCAAAACTCATTTAACTCATTGACGTTCAGCCCACCTTGAGTTGGGGAACGCCAACCCTGAGTTGTTCGCAACGGTATACATCGTTATCAAATAAGTGAAGTAAATCCCTTTAGCGTTCATGCTCAACTGCATTTGGGAAACCCTTTTGTCCCAAAACATTCCTGCCTGGAAGTATTCTATAGTTCTCAGACTTTGAACCTTTACTAGCACAAAGAGAGTAACGTTCCTCCCTTCCTGCCTCTCCGAAATGTACAGATTTTTAAAAGAATGTTTTCTCTTCCTTGCGTGGATGCTATTGTTGCGTGTATAGGCTGAGCAAGATTTGGAAATTTCTGTAATCACTTATTTTCCATGCGTTGAGTCTGGGCACAGCTGTGTGTAAAATATGTATGATTAAGCGTAAATTCTGCTGACTGTCAAAACATCTTCTTTGGACTGGTGAATCATACATCTTGCTGGCTTAAGGAAATAATTCACAGGTGGCCTGTAACAGGTCTCAACGTGTTCTCCATGTTTTAAACAATGAATCACACATCCTGCTGATCAAGGGAAATAATGCTTAGTCGGTCAGTAGCAGGTTTAAACGTGTGCTCAATGATGTAAACAATGATTGCACAACATGGTGCAAATTAATAGTTAGCGTGGGAAACGCTGAGTTGACTTTTTGGTAGGGCCCCTATTTAAGTTTGGTTGAGTTAGCCCCCGGGGGAGAGACTTCACAGAGATTTGAGAGGGGACTTGCTGACGGTCTCTGTAAGAATCGACAAGAGTTTATTTCAAAGTGCTACCACGAGTAGATCGCCAGCAGGGCGTACCAGATCGTACAACTTTTGACAGTCACACAAGGTTCACGCCATACAAACAACACATCGCTAAAGGTAAAGTTGCATTATGTTATTATGTATTTAAGTGTTACCAAAGCGCCCCTGATCTCTTCCAGATACAAAGAGTGCCCTGTAGAAATACTAAGCATCTTTGAAATATATCGGGTTGTCTCATAAATTCGTTCGATTCTTCTTACGTGTTTGCGACTAAGAACACCTGATAACACTGCATGCCCCCATTACTCTTATGTCAAAGAAGTTGCCTAGCAGTATGGGATTTGTTTACAAATAGAATAACTGAAAATAATGCTATGAACAGAAACCACAGCGACCTCACTGCCAAAGAGGTCAACATATGTAAGAATTGGTAACCAAACCTCAGTACGAGTTTGTGGATGCAACAGTGTGGAGTTGTAACTTGTGAATGTTAATATGGAAGGCAAGAAGGAACATTTTCGACATTTAATGCTGTTTTATTACCGTAAAGGTAAAACAGACTCACAAACTCAACGGAAAATTTGTGCTGTTTACGGAGAAGATGCAGTGACGAATCGGGCATGCCAAAAATGGTTTACTCGATTTAAAGCTGGGAACTTCTCTGTGAAAGACAAACCTCGTTCTGGACGACCTGTGGTTACGGATGAGGAAAGGATAAAGGACATGATTACGAACAACCCCAGAATAACAACTCGGGAGGTAGGTCAGGAGCTAAATATATCTCATGCAACTGTAGCCAGGCACCTAAAGAAACTTGGTTACGTAAATCTTCGGGATGTATGGGTTCCGTACGAACTGAGTGAACAAAATTTAGTTCAGCGCGTTTCCATCTGTGTCGCATTGATAAGACGCAATGAAACTGCCCCTTTTCTAAAACAGCTGGTTACAGGAGACGAAAAGTGGATTGTGTACAACATTCGAAAGAGAAAGTCATGGCGTAAGAAAGGGGAACCACTACTCTCAATTCCTAAACCAGGGCTTCATCGTGAGAAGATTATGCTGTGAATTTGGTGGGACTGGAAAGGAATTATTTATTACAAATTTCTTCCTCCTGGGGAGACCATCAATTCAGAGAAATACTGTTCTCAGTTGGATCATCTGAAGGTTGTCCTAGGAGAGAAAAGGCCAAAATTAGCATCTAAATGGTGGAGTCATCTTTCATCAAGACAATGCTAAACTACACACTTCTATGGTAACTCGTCAGAAATTACGGGATTTCGACTGGGATGTGTTACCTCACCCGCCTTATTCTCCAGACATTGCCCCATCCGACTATCATTTATTCCGATCCCTGCAAAACTTCCTTAATGGCAAACGCCTTACTTCCTTGGAGGATTGCAGACTCACCGTAGAAGAGTTCGTCAACCAGAAAACTGCAAGATTTTGGAAAAATGGTATTGATAAGCTTCCTGAGAAATGGAGATATGTTACTGATAATAATGGTGCATACTGCACAAAATAAAGTTTGTTTTGAAAAGTTCATTGCCTTGTTTACTTTAGATGACCTTGCTTATGTAAACAGATTACCCCTACATAATTAGGCAACTTCATTGTCGTAGTTGTGATACGGGCATACAGTGCAGGCGTTCTTTGTCGTAAATATGTAAGAAGAATCGAACGAATTTATGAGACAAACCAATAGTTACTCAATTCATTTTGACTTAGATGTTTCTTTCGCTCTACCCTTTCAATAGCTACACCCCCAGTTGCAGATTAGGTTTGTAAGTCTTTCACCTCCCTTACAATCCTGGTCCACAACACTTTATTAAATTATATTCTTACCTTCTTATTCTATAATTCAACAGCTATTTTAATCATTACCCTATCATTCTAATTTAATATTAATATAACAAGATTTTTATATTAGTTTAGCAAAGCATTTTCATTAATCTATCTTATTTTCAATTATCTCATTTCAATTAAATCGATGCTTCTTAATGGCTGCCCGATACTGCGGTTACAAAATGGAAATGTGTATTCAATGATAACAGAGACAGTCGCTCCTCGCCATATGCCACGCCTAGTTGTAGAGGAGTAGGACGCCACAACACTCACCGCTTGTATGTTGAAGCGGAATTCTCGACGATGCTATTCAGAGCCGATGAAAACCTTTTCACGGCACGTTTGCTTCTGTGGATAGGCGGCCGCGAGAAACAGGGTCGTTTCGGGTTAGTATGCATTATACTGTCCGTGCAAGGTATGACTGACCTCTCAACCTGAAGAGAGGATTTCACACAAGCACCAGTTTCTGGAACGTGGTGCACACAAGCAACAAAGCGTAACCTCTACAACAAAGATATTTGTGCACGCCTCTTAGCATTTCTCCCTCGTTTAGTGCTCAGGAGGATGTGAATTTAATCTGCTAATCTACGAAACAGCCTCTACACTTCAATAAATACCAAAATATGTTTCTTACAAACTTGAAATGGACGTAATTCTCCTAACTAGTTGGCCCTTATGATGAATTATTTAATTAAGTTAATTCATACTTTTTTATAAAATTACCTAGAGGACTTTAGTCGTGAATTTTCGCCTTTGTCCTTTGTAACTTTAATTTTCCATCTAGCTAGCTACCAGGGTCCTTCAATAAATAATAGAACTAATTTAATTGTATTTAAATAAATCGCCCTGGAGCGCCATGGCTGCTAGTGGTGGAAAGGTGAATCCTTCCTCCAGCAGTGCTGTGAGTGCCAGTCATGCAGAGTCAATCAGTTGGGGGTTAGAGCCCGACACGTGAGGTCGTGTTCACTGCACCCACCATGGAACTGAAATTGCAGCAACGGGCATGCACAAAATTTTGTGTTTTGTTAAACAAAACTCCTACAAAAACCTTTGAAATTGTTCAAAAAGCATAAAAGGACCAAGCTTTGGGCAAAACACAAGTCTTTGTGTGGTATAAACGTTTCAAAGTAGGTCATGAAATGAAATGTGTAGTGTTTAACGCCCGCTTTTACTACATACGGCACCGCAGGCGATGACACTGCTGATACATGAGATGAAGATGGAGCACCGGTGGAATAAGATGGCGGGGGAAACCGGAGATCCCGGAGAAAACCCGCCCCAGCGCCGTGTTGTCCACCAAAAATCTCACTTTACTGTCACCTGGGGTCAAACTCGGGCCACCTTGGTGAGAGCCAAGGGGTCTAACCACTGAGTCATGGCGCGACCGCGGGGGTCATGAAGACCTTCAACGTTCTCCACACACTGGAAGACACGTAACAGCAAAAAGGGAAGTCAGCATTAACCAGAGGCGGCTGGTGGCTCTGAAAATCGGTGGTTCACAAATTTATCCATGCAATTTAATTTTTTTAAAGTAACAAACGGTTCTTTAAGCCTACCACTATAGACTGCTGTATACACAAGTTAACGGTAATTCACAGCGTATAACACAACATGCGTATTTCAGAAACACTCTAGAGCATAACACTCTTCTATTTATGCAGCTAAAAATGGACTTGATATCTCTTCATGGCAGACTTCAAGTGTACATTGCAAGATTTCGTTCTGGATTGTCTTGGAGGTCCCCTTAAACACTGCAGCATTCTCCAGATAGGTTTTTCGGAACACAGTCTAGCTCTGCCCGAAGTTTATCAGTCCTCGAAAAATACCAGGATTGCTTGACGTAGCTGAATCATCGTGTCCTCGTAGAGCTAACTCAAAGGCTCCACAAAACCTAATGCAGTTAACAATAATGTTTTAAACATACCTATTTTGAGCCACTTTCTGGTTGTGTTCTTCCATTGTTCTCCAATATGCACTGTCCATCTGCTTTGCAAAGTGAGATTTGTGGTGGACAACACGGCGCTGGGGCGGGTTTTCTCCGGGATCTCCGGTTTCCCCCGCTATCTCATTCCACCGGTGCTCCATCTTCATCTCATGTATCATCAGTGCCATCGCCTGCAGTGCTGTATGTAGTAAAAGCGGGCGTTAAACACTACACATTTCATCTGCTTTGCTATATTTACATTGCCAAGCAAAACTGTGTTTTTCATGTGCAGTTTTTAAGTTACGTGTTTTTAGCGCGATCATGAAGATGCTGTAAAGCATTCACGCCATGTTTTGTCCAGGGATCTTCACCGCCAAAGAGAACGCAAGGAAAGCAAATCAGGCTATTTTTAATATTACAACCACACATCAAATTATATTTCTTGTTGTTAAAGTTCCTGTTCAAATATCTTGTTTTTGTTTTGACTACCCATGTGGTTTTTATATTTGGCGTGGGACTTCCAAGTCGCTTATTTTCGGCTTTTTCTTCTAAGCTCATTTTTAAAAAGGATGTGCTAATAGACCCTTTATGGAATTCATTGTTCCTCCTTATATAACACAATATACTTGTATTTGAATAAATCACTCTTATTCACTACTCAAAGCACGACACAGCTAACAAAACACGGCACAAACATGTGGCTATGCTCTGGTAGGTAATAGTAATCTGTGGTAATAGTCGACCGATGCGAACATTTAATATGAGAATAATAGGTGGCGCTGAAAACAGAAGGAGAAGGCTTGGCATTCACTATTCTCTGGATGCTAGGTTAACCAACCTTATGCAGCCATAAGCCCCGCCCTACCCCCCTACTTGCCTCGGCACGCCCTAGGTTCATCCTGCCCTATACCTCCCCATTGTATACCAGTGGTTTGCAACTGAGAGTGAACTACTTGGCACCTGCAAACAATACTGCACGCTGAGGGCCACTGCACTAGACAAGGTCGAACTGAACGCCAAATGGAACATGCCCTTGCATTAAAGGGAGACCCAGCATTTTGGTTGTAGCGCAAACATGCTACCCCATTGAGAAGCCGCCCCTGGCATTAACACAATTGACGCCATTGTGCGAGAAGATCGTCACATAACAATTTCTTAAGTTGCTGACATAATGCATTTGTCTGTTGGAACTGTAAACGACATAATTCGCAATGATCTTGGCTGTCGAAAAGTTGCAGCGAAATGGGTACCACACGTGTTGAAGGACGTACAGAAGGCTCGCCACGTCATGACGTGTCAAGAATGGCTCAGAAGGTTACGACGGGAGCCAGACTTTCTGAATAGGTTCATCACTTCTCACGAGAGTTGGTTCTACCATTACAACCCGTTAACAAAGCAGGAGAGTTCGCAATGAAAACATTCATCCAGCCCTAGGCTTAAGAAAAAAGTCTTCAGAAAAGTGCAGGAAAGTTCATGCATCTCGTATTCCTTGACAAACAGGGCATTCTGTGTGATCATGTTTTAACTAATCAACGCACAGTAACTGATGCTTACTATTGTGACGTACTGGAGGGACAACTGAAGAAAAAAATCGCCGAAAAGCGACCAGATCTCGCAAAGAGAGGATGGATCTTGCATCAGGATAATGCCCTTGCTCATCGAGCTCGTGCAACTCAAGATGTCATCGCAGAAATGGGAATTGAGATCATGCCTCATCCACCATATTCTCCGAATCTCGCACCATGCGATTTTCACCTCTTCCCTAAAGAGCTTCGTGGTCACCATTTTCAAAGTGATAACGAGTTGAACAACCTTGTCATGGGTATTCTGAACAGACTGTCTAAATATGGGTTCAATAAGTGTTTCGAACAATGGGTAAATATTCTTGTTTTTTTTCTTCTTCACTCCAAGGGCTAGACAATGCTGCCTGTTCCGGCTTAAAACACGTCTGACCATCGTTTTCGTGGTCTTCTCGGATGTCTCTTTCCTCTAGGTTTATAGTTTTTAACTCTTCTTGGGATCCTATCTCTCGGCATTCTCTCAATATGCTCTCTCCATTCATTTCTATAATTTATTATTTTTTCTTCTAAAGAACTTATTTCTAAATCTTCTCTTATTTTTTTCATTAGGAATGTTATCTAAAATAGTACATCCCTTTACTGCTCTTAAAAATCTCATTTCGGCAGCCTGTATCTTGTTTTTGTCTTCTTTTGTTAATGTCCATGTTTCAGAACCAAAAACAAAAGCAAGCACAGCCATTGCTTTATAAAATTTCATCCCTGTTTATTTTCTGGTTTTAGTTTTTAGGCTTCTATTTATTATGCCGCATATATTTTGAAACATTGGTAATTTATTTTTAAAATCATTTTCATATTTATAACTGACATATGTTCCCAAATATTTAAAACCCGTAACTTGCTCTAAGATAATATCATCAATTACTATTTTGGTTCTAACAGTGTCTTTACCTCGAAACGCCATTGTTTTTGTTTTATTTGTGGACATTTTGAAATTATAATTCTTACATAACTTCTGTGAAATATATACTGCTCTTTGCAACTCGTCTTCAGTTTTACTTATAGTTATTTGGTCATCCACAAATAGCATCGCCTTAAGAATAAAATTTGGTGCAAGATGAATGCCTCCGTTAATCTTAAACATCCACTCTCTAATCAGATCATCTATATAAATTATGAATAAGATAGGAGACAAACTTCAACCCTGTCTTACACCTTCATTTGTATGTATCCATTTACTATACATTCCATCTCCAATATGTATTCTGATTGTTGTATCCTTATATATAGATTTTAGAACTTTAATGAGATGATTTGGGTAGCCTCTTCGAGTCATGATCTCCCACAATTTTTTGCCTATTTACATGATCAAAAGCTTTTTCATGATCAATAAAAGCTGTATGTGCTTCCAGATTAAATTCTCTTCTTTTTTCTATTATCTGCTTAACTGTAAAGGTAGACTCTGTACAGGATCGTCCTTTTCTAAAACCATTTTGTTCTTCTAAAAGAAGAACATCTGTAATGGTTTGTAACCTTTTACTTAGGATTCTTGCATATAATTTATATCCTGTGTGTAAATTATTTATTCCCCTATAATTCTCACATCTGTTTCAAGCACCTTTCTTAAAAATAGATATAATTCGAGCATGTGTCCAGGATATTGGGATTTGGCATCCATTCCAACAACTATTAATTAAATTCAAAATTCTTTGATTCAGTGTCGGTCCACCATATTTCAATAATTTTGCATTTTGCATCTTCTTGTGTGGCCTTCCTATTCTTCATTTCTTTTAATGCCGTTTCTAATTCTTCTAAAGTAATTGGATCAACATTTCCGCATATAAGGTCATCATTTTCTTCTTCTTTCAAAGAGATATTATACCAAAAATCTTTGTAATGTATAATCCATTGTTCTTCTCCAATTACATTCATATTTGCTACATCTCTTTCTTCACTACCTAGATGCTTAAGCACTTTATAGGCCACCATTTCCCTTCCATGTATATCATCTTCAACAGTGCTAATAAATTTGTTCCAGGACTCTTGGTGAGGTTTCCTTACAATATTTTTCGCTTCATTTCGTTTTTCCCTATATATCTCCCTTGCTTCATCAGTTTTTTGTTGTATCGCTTGTAAATGGGCTAATTTATTGTCTGTTATTGCGTTTGAAATGTCTTCATTCCATATTCTTAATCCTTTATTCTTACGATATATGTAAATCGTTGGAATAATTGTATTTCATCAGAGAGAGAATACTTCGAAAGTGTGTGGGTAAATGTTAGTGAAATAAAGCCATTAAAAACTTAGTTTGGTTATTTATTGAAGGACCCTTGAATTTCTAATAGAGGAATGAAAAACCCCACGATGTTCACGTAAAGGAGTGTTAAAATCTTTGGAAGGTTGACTTCCCACATCTTGCCCGACAGTCTTTCATGTTCTGTTAAGTAGATAAGCAATGAAAAAGACGAGTCATTTTAAAATAATTTCAGTGGATACACTTTAAACCTCTATGTACCTACTAAGCTAACACGCTTTTGTTTCTGCAGTTTAGTCAACCTAGGAAAACACAATTCAGCCAAATTGCGGTAAGACAAGCGAAGGTATGCGCCGAAGTTGTCAACAAACAATTGAACTCCATCCGATATGTTGTATGCTTATATATTTACTGTTATGAAACACATAAAATTAGAAAACAAATATTATGACAGCTATAAACACTCACTCGCTTTGTGATTCTTTGATTTCCAAGTCTACTGCGTCACTTTCATCGCTGATATCCTCTGATGTGTTAATAATTTCATCAATTGCATTTTGTATTACACCATCGCTTCTCCAAGATTGCATTTCCAGCTCTTGGACCTTCTTAACATATCCTTCCCAATCTGTCTCTTCTATAGCACATTTCTGCACATTTGTGGCTCTTGTTAACATTGCGTATTTAGTAAACATCCCATTGCTTTGCCCACGCCAGCTCAATTGCATTCAGATTACAGTTATACAGAGGTTGACGAGGTCCAGAGGTAGTCCTAGTCGGGCGAGGCTATTTTTCTTTTTCACCGTCCGGGTGTCTTATGCCGCAGTACCTAGCCGCTTTGCGGCTTAACCTGCGAAATGAGCTAATTGGTTTCATGTTCTGCTGGGGTGTTTGAATATTTTGGGAAATTTGGAATGGGATGTCCTTGTTTAATTCTCATAGGCAGCTGCACTTAATCGTTCCCCCGTTTTGGGAGACACGATTTAATTTTTTTCTCCGTTTTGGTTACTGGTTGTATATCGCTTAATCCATCAGGCGTAAAAATGGGTCTTAGAGACATCTGGGGTTTCTCTTGGGTTAACTAAGGGGCTCCAAGACATCTCCTGGTAGTCTGAAAGATGACAAGCGTCTTTGATCCCTCTGGTCATACTTTCCCAGGGAGTTCACTAAAGGGTTGGGGTGAATTTGGATTTTGTCGTACATTGATCGTGCCCTTTCGCAGATGACATCGACAATGTACGGAATCTGGGAGTGCTCATGTAGGATATGAGCAGGGAATCTCCAGTCTGTATCGTATATGATACGAAGTGCCTTGTTCTGCAGCGTCTGGAGTCTGACGAAAGTGGTATTAGCCACTGTTCCCCAGATCTCACAGCCGTACAGAATCATAGGCGGAACGATCGCCCGATACAGCTGGAGTTTGAGTCGGATGGGCATAGTTGAGCGGAAAATAGGGTATAGGCTCCGGAGTGCGACATGCCCCAGCTGGACCTTGCCCTTGACGTGCGGAACGTAAGTTAACTTAAGGTCCAGCGTCACTCCGAGATACTTCGCCGTTTGCACCCATGGGATTCTACGGCACCGTAAAACGAAGTTCTGCTGCAACCGGTTGGCTCTGGTATTCGCCAGGAGAATTGCAGGTTGAATAATAATAGTGTGTCCCCTTTTGAGAGCCATAACATCGGCAACATAGTCTTGCTCTCAGATTTGCTCTAAACTGGTTAGCTAATAATTAACCTCAAAATTGTTCAAAAATAAATGGCGTACGTGTGAAAGCTTAGCATATTAGCCACTAGATGGCGTAGTGTGTAGCACATTTCCTGTTTCAAAGTTGTCATCAGTGTTTAGAGGACTTGGGACCCAAACGCTCAAGAAATCTTGCGTATAATATTAATATGTATTTTTAACACAAAAACACGTATTTATTCAAGCCAACTGCTTAATCGCTTCGTTAAGTATAATATAAATATACATTTTCGACATTAAAGATACGTTTTTCGAGCTAAGTATCACGCAGCACACTTAATATGCGTGAAAATTAACTGCTACTTAGGTATTTTTCGTACCCTTTAGCGCGAGACTTGACCATTTCCAGCAATTCTGCCTTAATATGCCACTTCTATAGCCATGTTATGACGTCACTTGTTTGGTATGCTTCTAACCTCACACTGTGGTAAGGGGCATTGTCCATCACAGTTCGGTTGTAATTTGAGAAGAATCTTTTCAAACAAAGATTTGAAAACGTCGCCATTCATTTCTTAATGATAGTCTTCCGTTGTTTTGGAGACGAACCTAGCTCGCCACCCTCGACAAAGCCATCATCACTTCCTATGCGCAAAGTTATAAAATGCTTACCCCCAGATCGAGGTGACACTGCGGTGTCTGTCCATACTTTGTTGTGTGTGCCTGTTTAACCCACGTCTCGTCTAAATAATAAACTTTTCCGCGTTTTAAGGAGTTCCTTCATTTTATGGAGAAAATCTCTTCGCCATAAAATAATATCATCTCTGTCCACAATGACACGCTTGTATTATTCTGTTTACAAATTTGAAACCAGTTGCCTGCAGCAGTTTGTGGAGGGAAGATCGTTTGTAGTCTGGAAGCTCAGGATCAGAGTTAACAGCCAACATCACATTGTTTAAGGTGGGAGGTTCATTGCTAATAAAGAATTGATGAACTTTTCGACGGATTACTGACCTCACAAACCCATCACAGACAACATAAAACACTGATCCGGCACGTGGTCTCTTCTTGCCGGGAGTTGTGCCTTAAAGCTTGCGTGCAATATAAATGCTGGAAACAGACACACCGGTATACTCAGATGTTAACTTCACCAATTCATAGATAGCACGTTCTGGAAATTTTTCACTGTACTTGTTAAATACATTCAATATTTTTGTCACGAGGCATTGTTTTGTCGCTCGTAAGCCAACGCTGAGAGAGAAGCAGGAAGTGAAAGAGACACATAGCGTATAAGCCACGTCCAGAGAGAGAGATCAATAGAGGGAGAAAGAGACAGAAACAGTTCCGTGGTGTTCTCGCTACATCACGAAAGATCGTGCTAGTTCGGTAGCTTTCGTGCGGCTTCGTCAGGTTTCGAGAAAGAGCGGTCCGTGTATAAATAACACTACGAACGGCTGCGAGACCCATGCCTTCTCTACGATATGGCATGCCAGGCTACTGTATAAGTTGATCCAACTGGGGCTCCCAACACAGATGATCAACATTCTACACAGCACTTTGCGACACCGCACTTTTAAAGTCACAGTCGAGGGGAAAACATCAACACTTAGACAAGTGAGAGGCGGAGTCCCCGAAGGCTCTGTACTATCTCCCACCTTATTCAACGTCTTTATGGCAGATCTTCCCACAGAACCACGTGTCGTAATGCCACAATACATTGACGACGTGCTTTTGTTCTGCAAAGACAGACACATACTCAGAGCCTTCAACCCCATACAGAGACACCTCCGTCTCACACAACAGTGGTGCCGGCGTTGGCGGATGTCCGTAAATCCGGACAAAAGCCACGCCATACTTTTCACAAAGCGCCACACCCCCGCAGACTGCCCCAACTTCAGCTTCCGAGGTCGAAGGATAGAGTGGACTAACTCTGTCCGATACCTTGGAGTAACATTGGATAGAGGCCTAGCCTTTCGCCAACACATCAGAGACCTAGCGGCAAGGGTACAGGGAGCAATCGCTTCCCTGTATCCTATGCTGGGGTCGAGCTCGATGCCGCTTGGCCTGAGGTTATACCTCTTCCGAGCGCTGGTGATCCCCGTGATGCTATATGCCTGCGAGATCTGGGGCTTGGCCGCAGATAGCTGGTTGGCATGGCTTCAAGGTGCACAGAATAGAGGGCTACGGTCTATCTATTCTGTGGGTCGCTATTTTCCTACCAGGTTGCTTCACGAAGCCTCGGGACTTCCATATGTGGAGGATGAACTTAGGCGCCGGGCATCAAAATTCTACGCAACTTTACCAACTCATAGAAGCGCCCTTGTTAGATCACTGGGAGATTATGACCCCACTAGACGCCGTTCTAGACAACATCGGGTCCTCTGCATGGCATGCGGGCACCCAAGATAACCTAGGAGCTAATCCTAACAGCAGCTAAAGCTGAGCTCCACATAATCTCCTAAGTTGTTTGGCAACAAAATTTCTCCCCAACCCAAAACTCAATTAAAAACACCAGGGTGCAGGGAATTGCATCCTGTCCTTTCATCCCGAAGGTACAATAATTGTAACCTCACAACATTCTTTAAATCTCAAAACCTACATCATAACCATCCTACAAAATCCCGTTCAAATACCTTACCTGCGGTAAAACCCTTAATCGGTGGGCACGCAGTAAAAACCTTATGGCTATATACAGCCAGCCAGCACGTCATGGTCATGGCCATGGAGAGAGCCATTGGTCGATTATCCCGCCACTGATTCTGTACGGCTGCGAAGTCTGGGAATCTGTGGTTCCCACCACCATTAGCAGGCTGCAGCGCGTCCAGAACAGGGCGCTGCGAATTATCTGCGATACTGGACGTAAATTCCCGCCCCATATCCTCCACAACTACTCCGGAGTACTATATATTGTAGATGTGGCGCGGGAGACATCCCATACCATCTACAATAAGCTAGATTCCCACACCAATAACCTGGTGAATACCCTTGGCCGTTATGACCATAGGGTATCTCGCCGTAGACCTGGATACCGGCTGCCCAAAGATGCTTTGGGCAGCCAAACTGAGCACGGCCACTTTCTTCTCACTCTGCACCCCCAAGCCCAGAAACGGGCTTGGTAAACCCATACCTTAACATTAGTTGCTTTCCCTCAGCCTGTCAGGCGGGCTGTGCTCATATGCCTCTCAGGCAGGCGGAAGAGCGCAGTCAGCACTTGGCGCACAACCCCCGCCCCCCCCCCGCGGGCACTTGCGCCCACATATGACTAGATATACCACTGCCCAATGTGTATGTGTAGTGTTTAACGCCCGCTTTTACTACATACGGCACTGCAGGCGGTGAAACTGATGATACATGAAATGAAGATGGAGCGCCGGTGGAATGAGATGGCGGGGGAAACCGGAGGTCCCGGAGGAAACCCGCCCCAGCGCCGTGTTGTCCACCACCAATCTCACTTTGTGGTAGCCTGGGATTGAACCCGGGCCGCCTTGGTGAGAGCCAAGCGGTCTAACCACTGAGCCACGGCGCGGCCCCACCACTGCCCAAGAAAACCGCCTACGACACAAAACAATTCTTTTATACTGCCCAGATAAAGCCGCATTAAGGGGCTAGGTGCTGAGCAGCAAACACCCCTCCCAGGTAAACCTGGACGACTTACATCTTGTGCTGGTCTGCTGCTGAGTGAGCCAGTCACAGATAACTGCTAGGAGCTGCAGTTGCGTGCCACGAGCTGTGCGTGGACATTTGAACTGTATCGTACCGAGTCGAGAACTGACAATCACGTAGTGATTTGAAGGCGAATTCTGTCTTTGTTTGCGTGTGGTAAAGCCATGAGAGATTTTGTTGGTGCATGTTACGTCATCTTCCTACAAAGAGATGTACAAGTGTTTTCTACGGAAATAAACAGCATTTTTAATTTCTTCAACCTACATTTTTAATTAATTGATGGAAATTAATCGTTTCTCCGCACTACCTGTTTATAGGATAAGGTTTTTGATAGAGTCAACATGAAAAATTTAATGCCATGGCCGGGATTTGAACCATGGATCTCCTGGTTTCCGTCCAGTTGCTCTTAACCTTTGAGCTACCATGGCCAACGTGCCGTCCTGACATATTCTCCATTTGACTCATATATTTCCCCGGTAGACAAGTAGGGGCTCTCGCAATTAACTAAAATAATAAAAGGTTAAATGATGAAGCCTGGGACTCAAGTACTTACTATAGTAAGTCGCCACAAACGGTGTATCTCGGATGCGAGAGCCCCTAGTTGTCTACCGGGGAAATATTGGTTTGTCTCATAAATTCGTTCGATTCTTGTTACGTGTTTACGACAATGAACGCCTGCACTGTATGCCCGTATGACAACTACGGCAACGAATTTGCCTAATTATCTAGAGGTAATCCGTTTACATACGCAAGGTCATCGAAAGTAAACAAGGCAATGAACTTTTCAAAACAAACTTTATTTTGTGCGGTATGCACCATTATTATCAATAACATATCTCCATTTCTCAGGAAGCTCATCAATTCCATTTTTCCAAAATCTTGCAGTTTTCTGGTTGCCGAACTCTTCTACGGTGAGTCTGCAATCCTCCAAGGAAGTAAGGCCTTTGCCATTAAGGAAGTTTTGCAGGGATCGGAATAAATGATAGTCGGGTGTGGCAATGTCTGGAGAATAAGGCGGGTGAGGTAACACATCCGAGTCGAAATCCCGTAATTTCTGACGAGTTACCATAGAAGTGTGTGGTTTGGCATTGTCTTGATGAAAGACGACTCCACCATTAGATGCTAATTCTGGCCTTTTCTCTCCTAGGGCAACCTTCAGACGATCCAACTGAGAACAGTATTTCTCTGAATTGGTGGTCTCCCCAGGAGGAAGAAACTTGTAATAAATAATTCCTTTCCAGTTCCACCAAATGCACAGCATAATCTTCTCAGGATGAAGCCCTGATTTAGGAATTGAAAGTGGTGGCTCCCCTTTCTTACGCCAAGACTTTCTCTTTCGGATGCTGTTGTACACAATCCACTTTTCGTCTCCTGTAACCAGGTGCTTCAGAAAAGGGGCGGTTTTATTGCGTCTTATCAATGCGTCACAGATTGAAACGCACCGAACTAAATTTTGTTCACTCAGTTCGTGCGGAACCCATACATCCCGAAGCTTTACGTAACCAAGTTTCTTTAGGTGCCTGGCTACAGTTGCATGAGATATGTTTAGCTCCTCACCTACCTCCCGAGTTGTTATTCTGGGGTTGTTCGTAATCATGTCCTTTATCCTTTCCTCATCCGTAACCACAGGTCGTCCAGAACGAGGTTTGTCTTTCACAGAGAAGTTCCCAGCTCGAAATCGAGTAAACCATTTTTGACATGCCCGATTCGTCACTGCATCTTCTTCGTAAACACCACAAATTTTCCGTTGAGTTGGTGAGGCGGTTTTACCTTTACGATAACAAAACAGCATTAAATGTCGAAAATGTTCCTTCTTGCCTTCCATATTAACATTCACAAGTTACAACTCCACACTGTTGCGTCCACAAACTCGTACTGAAGTTTGGTTACCAATTCTTACATAAGTTGACCTATTTACCTTTGGCCGTGAGGTCACTGTGGTTTGTGTTCATAGCGTTCTTTTCAATTATTGTATTTGTAAACAAACCCCATATTGTCAGGCAGCTTCTTTGACGTAAAAGTAATGCGGGCATGCAGTGTTCTCAGGAGTTCTTAGTCGTAAACACGTAACAAGAATCGAACGAATTTTTGAGACAACCCGATATATGAGTCAAATTGAGAATTTAACGTCAGGACGGCACATTGGCCATGGTAGCTCAAAGGTTAGGAGCGAATGGACGAAAACCAGGAGATCTGTGGTTCAAATCCCGGCCATTACATTGAATTTTTCCTGTTGACTCTATCCGCCTAGATTTTTAAGTTTACGAGCCCATAAAGTCACATTATTATCTTTTCACCACTTCGTAAAGGCTTTCCGCACGCATGTTTAACAGTACTCGCCAGTTCCGCCATGATTCACAACTGGATACGCATCTCAGCTTCAATATGCGTGCGCAGCATGATTTACTTTAATTACAAACTAACTTAACTATCTATTAGTATATTTTTTATAGTTGAAATATGCTTAGTACGCACTTGATGTACGCTTTAGCAAAACGAACTCAGGACTTCACACCTTAGTAGCAGTACTTTTACAAGGGACTATTTACACGGCGAAAGTATGATAGAAATTGTGAAGTAGGCGCGTTACGATCAACGCTCACCTGCTTTTGTTTACATCTAATTCATTCTCACGTTGTAAACAGTATAGTCTTCTATGGTTTTCAGGTTTTTTCCTCCTTTTTAAACATATATTAGCAACTAACTAGTCATCTGGAACTTTTATAGTAATCCAGAATTTGTTTATTAAGTGGAGGAGACGCAATTTTAATAGTAAACCTACATAAGATAACATTAAATTGTAATCTAGCGTGTTCGATGCCTCTGGACCATCAATCTGCCTGTACAATTTCTTCGGTACTGCTCCAAATGTATATTTCATCAGTGAAAGATGAAGGCTGAATTGCCAATAAGTCACGAACGCTGCAGCTCATAAGCGCGAGGGAGATTTTATCAAAACATTTTTTATTTGTTTCTAACGTTTATTCAAATAAGTGAATGAGGCAGAAAGAAACAAGCCCTGATGCAAGTGACTTCCATATAACTCATTGCTACTTCGTAAACTAAATAACACATTAATCATGTCGATACATGACAGCGCCGTTTTATTATTTCCTTGCTCCTCCCTCTCCAAGTGGCAAGGAGATGAGGCAAGAGCTTGCATGTGATGTGCTTTTGTTTCCTCAGATGATTTATTTAAATTTGTTTACATCTTATATGCTAGAACTCTATTTAGGCCGAGCCTTACTTGAACCAACATGCAAGCCTGTACAAGATATCAGTAAATGCCTAATGCGGGAAGAATAATTTAAGACAAATGAAGGGTCCAGGGAAAGAACCAGGTAAGTCACTTTTTGTAAGAAAGCCAGAAGAAAGGAATATTCAACTTTAAAACACAATGAGTGATTCTCAAACAAAACACTTATTTCACACATAGCGAAATATTAATACGTCACCTGCAGTTAATCAAGTAAAGTGGTACTTCCTGTCCGTTAAGTCAATAACAATGCACCAATAAAAAAGTTCATTCCAATAGCATTTTTGTTTCTTCAGGGAAAAACCACGTAAGTCATCTGAAACAGAAAGAAAACCAGAAAGTCAGCCTCCAGAGATTTTGTTTGCAATTACAGTACTTGTATTACTATCATTTTTGTAATGCTGTTACAAAATTATTACATGATCATCATAACCATCATAATCATCATCACCATCATCACCATCATCACCACCACCAACATCATCATCATCACCACCACCAACATCATCATCATCATCATCATCATCATCATCATCATCATCATCATCATCACCAACATCATCATCATCAGCATCATCATCACCACCACCAACATCATCATCATCATCATCATCACCACCACCAACATCGTCATCATCATCACCATCATCATCATCACCAACATCATCATCATCAGCATCATCATCACCACCACCACCAACATCATCATCACCATCATCATCATCAGCATCATCATCAGCATCATCATCACCACCACCACCACCAACATCATCATCATCACCATCATCATCATCATCATCACCAACATCATCATCATCATCATCATCATCATCAGCATCATCATCACCACCACCACCAACATCATCATCATCATCACCACCACCAACATCATCATCATCATCATCATCACCACCACCAACATCATCATCATCATCAGCAGCATCATCATCACCACCACCAACATCATCATCATAACCATCATCATCATCATCATCATTATTATTATTATTATTATTATTATTATTATTATTATTATTATTATTATTATTATTATTATTATTATTATTATTATTATTATTATTATTATTATTATTATTATTATTATTATTATTATTATTATTATTATTATTATTATTATTATTATTATTATTATTATTATTATTATTATTATTATTATTATTATTATTATTATTATTATTATTATTATTATTATTATTATTATTATTATTATTATTATTATTATTATTATTATTATTATTATTATTATTATTATTATTATTATTATTATTATTATTATTATTATTATTATTATTATTATTATTATTATTATTATTATTATTATTATTATTATTATTATTATTATTATTATTATTATTATTATTATTATTATTATTATTATTATTATTGCAGTTAATAATAAAACAGAATCTCTTGTTAGTTTAATAATGATATATCTAAATGAAAATAACATAATTTCATTAATCGTCTGATATGATTTAACGTTGGAGGACGTAAAACTACAAAAAATAATCAGTTCTGTATCAGTATCTATCTTAGCTTTTGTTGGGATCTAAAAGTGCATCTCATATGCGGTAAATCGCACCGAACCCGTTATTCCTTCCAATTACACTTTTTATTTTCATCTTTATTTCAGGTAGAGTGCTCGAGGTTTGGTAATTCCGTTTTGACAGTTCTACATGCCACAGAGACTCAGTCAGCTCCATACCTCTGGATTGTAACAGTGTGATAGTTGTGGGTAACTCTTTGAACATATGTGCAATCAATAATATATTTCTACGAACCTGTTCGTTACTAGATGTTTAGCAGTTTGTATGCTAGAACTGGCATCAGTTTCTAAATTGGCTAATACCGAAACAATTTTTTCATAATGTTTGGCATAATAGATTATAGCCTCTGGTCAGGTTCCCCATGTGGTAACACGGCCGTGATGGTAGTGATATGTCTGCTGCTAACTCTCTGAACTTTGCCTTCAAAATTATCTTTTTCATGTCAGCTACAAAGCTGTCTACACCTGCATAGCTACATTTGATTGATTAGGTCACTCTGTGTAAAGCATGTGCTAAACATATAATGTCTATTAGTTTAGGATACAAGTTACAGTAATGAGTTGTATTCTACGATGAACCTTGCCCTTGTTAGTAGCTCTGCATGGTATAGCCATGCCTGGCCGCTCTTATACTGCACTAGGAAATCGGTACGAACTTCCTAACCCTGGTCATAACTTACGGCTACAACAAACCACTTACATTGGTAACAACATATACAGAACCAGTAACACACCAAATGGCGCTGTATCACTGAGTTTTTCAAGGAGAGAAATTTTGCTTCACAAAGTTGCCGAGTGTCAAGAGACGTCAATAGATGGCTTTACCTGTACTGTCTGATTAGGAGAAAGACGAACACTAATTATTTATAAAGATTTATAAGAAATTATATTTATATTGCCTAAATATTACTTAGATTTAATTGTCTATTAACAGTTGAAAATAAAAAATTTCAAGAGCTTACATTAAGAGAATATCTAACGAACAAATTAGTACATTTGAGAACGGAAGCCTTTTTAACCGAATATGAATATACACCTTCGGACAATTGTTTCTCATGGGTAGATTGGTAATTTATGAGAATCGATAGAATTAACGTATCATACCAAGTATTCATTTAATTGCGCAGAAAAAGCGCACATATTCATATATCAAAATTAAAAGAAAGTGAGGTTCATTAAGGAAACCACGACGAAACTTGGCAAGCAGAATGGGAATTAACCCAACTAAGGAACCAGTTATTAGTAATTTCAAACCAATGATCTTGAAAATTATTAATGCATTATTCATTCATAACCCAGGAGTACAGTTCGGGCGGCCTGGTATCTGGCCCGCATTCTGGAGCTCCGGATTCGATTCCCATGGCCGATTTACCTGACCCATGGTTGCTTTTGGGGTTAATTATATCCACTTTATCTCCATTATCTTTCACATCATAACTCATCTGGTGGTTCCTTTTATGGTTGAAATGTCGGCGAGTGTCTTGGTGGTGCATGGCAGGAAGATATGGTAGGACGGTCAACGAATCTGGTCTAGTGTGACCGTTTCCAGACCACGGTAGGTTGGGAAACCAGTTTTACTGGCCTGCCGGGAAGTTTATAACTGGTAAAGTATAGTTAAGTGCAGAAGTTCTACTCCCATTACTCCTCCCCGTAGGGGAGGGGATCCGTCCCCTTCAGCTGCCGTTGTGTGGGCGCTGCGGACCCTTAGTGGTACCTCTGACGTTACTAGAGGAACCTAGGACCGAACATCTGAGCCCCTCCCTTTGGGAGTTGTTCGGATTGGGTTGGTCTCGAGGGGGCAGTGGCTCCCGATATCCGTGGGAATCAGGTACGTCTTCGGACGGGGTTGAGGGAAGCCATTAATTCTCCCGGGTACTAGCCTGCAAAGCTAGTAGGTGTGCTAGATCACCAGGTGGCCCCATCGATGTCATATCGGTAGCCTTCATCTTGGGTGTTGGCGCGCGTAAAGGGCGTATCCACTTCTATCCCGTCTTGTGTCCTAGGACCAGATAGGGGGGGACTCTTTTGTTACCCAGGTCTTGTCCTATGGAAAGCCCCACGGAGGACGCCAAGCGCCCTTTGGGACAGCTCGGATAACTCCCTGGTTGTAAGAGGCCCGGGTCCCTCAGTCCTGGACCCGTAGCACCAAGGAACCAGGGCTCCTCTTACCCGGGAGCGATGGATACTGTGGCGTTTTCCATAGGGCAATACCTTGAGCCTTAAAGCCCCCCCCCCCCCGCGCTGAGCACAACGTCAAGACGGGATGGAAGTGGATACGCCACTTACGCGCGTCAACCCGCAGGGAAGGCTACTGAAAACCTCGGTTGGGCCGCCTGGTGACTTAGCACACCATCTACTAGCTCTGAAGGCTAGTAGCCTGGCCGGAGGTACCCAATTCGCCGTGGGTGTCGGGAACACACTGCCCCTCGAGTCCAACCCAATCCTAAAAATCCCCGAAGGGAGGGGCTCGGCAGTTCGGCCCAAGGTTCCTCTAGTAACGTCAGAGGTACCAAGAGTGCTAAGTGTCCGCCGCGCCCGCACCTCGGCAGCTGAAGGGGACGGATCGCCTCCCCTACGGGAAATTGGTAAAGTATAAGGACACTGCACACTTCCTTGTCTTGACTCCTTGGGACGGCTGCCCTCTGTCCCCTCTCACCGCTCCCTTTCTCCCGGGGATGACCCACTTGGAGGCATAGCTACAATAGACAAGCACGCACCTTCGGGCCGAATCCTCTCCGACGCGTACTCCAGTCCAGTCCCTTTACTCAGATCTACATTTTTCCTTATGTATTCCTTCTTTCTAGATTTAACATCCCTTACGCTTATTAGGTCCTCTCAGACAATGATTGAAATCACGTTCACATGAGTACAGTGTACACAGAGCTTAGAGCTACCAGACATTCATCTTTCAGGATAAGGGAAAACCTCCAACGTTAAGTCATATCGGACGATGAATGAAATGATGTTCAAATGAGTACAGGGTACTAGAGCTTAGAGTTACCAGACATTCATCTTTCAGGATAAGGGAAAACCTAGAACGTTAAGTCATATCGGACGATGAATGAAATGATGTTCAAATGAGTACAGGGTACATAGAGCTTAGAGTTACCAGACATTCATCTTTCAGGATAAGAGAAAACCTCCAACGTTAAGTCATATCGGACGATGAATGAAATGATGTTCAAATGAGTACAGGGTACATAGAGCTTAGAGTTACCAGACATTCATCTTTCAGGATAAGGGAAAAGCTAGAACGTTAAGTCATATCGGACGATGAATGAAATGATGTTCAAATGAGTACAGGGTACATAGAGCTTAGAGTTACCAGACATTCATCTTTCAGGATAAGAGAAAACCTCCAACGTTAAGTCATATCGGACGATGAATGAAATGATGTTCAAATGAGTACAGGGTACATAGAGCTTACAGTTACCAGACATTCATCTTTCAGGATAAGAGAAAACCTCCAATGTTAAGTCATATCGGACGATGAATGAAATGATGTTCAAATGAGTACAGGGTACATAGAGCTTAGAGTTACCAGACACTCATCTTTCAGGATAAGAGAAAACCTCCAACGTTAAGTCATATCGGACGATGAATTAAATGATGTTCAAATGAGTACAGGGTACATAGAGCTTAGAGTTACCAGACATTCATCTTTCAGGATAAGAGAAAACCTCTATCGTTAAGTTATATCGGACGAGGAATGAAATGATGTTCAAATGAGTACAGGGTACATAGAGCTTAGAGTTACCAGACATTCATCTTTCAGGATAAGAGAGAACGTCCAACGTTGAGTCATATCGGACGATGAATTAAATGATGTTCAAATGAGTACAGGGTACATAGAGCTTAGAGTTACCAGACATTCATCTTTCAGGATAAGACAAAACCTCCAACGTTAAGTTATATCGGACGATGAATGATATGTTCAAATGAGTACAGGGTACGTAGAGCTAGGAGTCATCAGACATTCATCTTTCAGAATAAGCGAAACCCTCCATCAGAAACCATAACCACATAGTTCACCCTGACCTAGCATCGAGCTCTTGTCCTCTTAAACGCGAGGAAGACACGATACCATCACGGTAGAGTGGAGGGCTTTATATGTATTGTTCTATATTCTAAGTTTCGTCAGTTTAAATAACAGTGTACAGAAGTCGTTCCTAATAATATGAACTTTACTGAATGTTTGTAGAATATTTAGAATATAAATGTTATAATCCACATAAATAAATGACGGTCTAAGAAGCATGTTTAGAACCAGTCTTGACATGAGAAATGAGCAAGAGTTGTCGACATTAAAGATGAAGGTACAATTATTATGTCCCATTCTTGAAAGACGATCTTAAATGCTAATGCTTTTAGAGGACCTCAAAACATATGCTTCAGGAGGAACCTGAATACAGTACTTGCACTGCTTAGTTGAGAAGATAATAAGAGCAGATGAGAATGTAGGACCAGACTGTTGTATCGCTGCAACATAATGGCAAGCCTCCACATGCAGACTCTATGGAACCCAATAAAACTAGGGCGCTCCAGAAGGATTTTTTTATTTTATTTAAAAAGGGGGCAGAAGTTAAAGTAATAATCGTAGTAATAACTTGGTTTTATACGTCCCGCAGTCACGTGATGCTTCCCGAAGATGATAATGTGTGTTGGGGAAGCAGTAAAAGAAAACGATCAATAAGTGCAAACAATATTATGTCTGTTGAGATGAAAGGATGCGGTCCATAACGGCGCTTCTTCGTTGTCAAATCAAAGCGTTCGTAGTTGGCCATTTTCTGCTGCACAACTCTGTAAACTGCTATTACATGGCCTTCAAAATAAAAATAAAAGTTGTGTGTGCTTTAAACCACACGACAGAAGTGGAAACTTAAATACTATTCATTATAAATTATTCTTAAAAATTATTTTAAAACATTTAATGTAGACACTCATTGTTGCACAAAAAGGTCAGCTACGAGCTAAACATTTGATGCCTTACGCTAAGTGTGCTCTGAAACAACTGAATTACGACGGACTTGCGACCGTGCTAAAGGAAGTAATATCAAATCACATAATATACTGTTTTACATGTGTTTTATTTTTATAATAAAATACATGCTATTTCATAATCATGTTTGATGTGTTGTTACTTTCTGATACACATATTTCATTGCATTTTTATTTTTAATAAAAAATACTGTTGCATACCAGGGTTGTAAGGGGGGGTTGGAAGACTTACAATCCTAATCTACAACTGGGGGTGTAGCTATTGGGATGGTAGAGTAAAGAAAACATAAAAATCAACCTAAACTAAATAACTCTATTTTGAAGAAGCCTAGCATTTGTACAGAGTATTCCCTGAATCTGGAAGAGACCAGGGGTGCTTTGGTAATACTTAATGACATAATAACTTGATATAACCTTACCTTTGGCGATGCGTTAGGTGTATGGCTGGGCTTGTCGAAAGATGTATAATCTGCTGAGACCGGCGGGGCTATCGTATTCGTAGAAACACTGTTAAATATACTTTGGTTACTTCTCACAGGGACCGACATAGAGTCTCCTCTGACATCCCTGCGACGTTTCTCTCCGAGGGCTAACTCTACCAGGCTTAAATAGGGGTTCTACCAAAATGTCAATTCAGCGATTCCCACTTAACTATTAATTTTGCACCATACCGTTTACATCATTGAGAGAATGTTTAAGCCTATACTGACCTACTAAAACATTATTTCTTCTGATCAGCAAAACAAGTTTGGGTCACATGTGAATAATTTCCTTATGTCAACAGTCCAAAGTACATGTTTTGCCAGTCAGCAGAATTTACGTTTGTCATACATTTCTGTCAGAATCAATACACGTTACAGAATAATGATTACCGAAATTTCCAAATCTAGCTCAGCGTATACACGCAACAATACAAGTGCATACATATCAGAAAACATCATTATATGATATTCATTTACTTATTTGCTTATTTTTGGATATTCGAAAATGTTTGGCTACATATACATTTTACACATGTTATTACATATCCGTACATATACTCATTACTCCATATTTTATTACACGTTGGTACATATTGTGCCTTTGTGTGTTCGTAGAATTAAAAGGCCCAGTTGCAGAAATTAAAACTCTTCTTCAATTTCGTAGAGATGAACTGTTCAGTTCACACGTAACAACATTACATCACATAATAACACAATCTTCCAAGGTCGATGACAATAACAAACCGTGACAGCTGATTACATCAGCTCTCGTTACAACAACACTCTTGTTATACAACTGACTCATCGCTAGCCATAGCTTCTTTTTATACACCTATTCATGAATTCCAGACTGTTCTGTACAATCACTAGATTTTTCTGGAATCAACAAGGCATCTAATGACGTAATCCGAAATTTCTATCAGCTTCCGGAAACGTCTAGGCCGGCAAGTCTTTTACCTCAACTATCTGCATTGCCGGCGTCATCTGTTTACACTAAACGCGCTATTGTTAACTGGCCGCGCCGTGGCTCAGTGGTTAGACCGCTTGGCTCTCACCAAGGCGGCCCGGGTTCGTTTGTAGTGTTTAACGTCCGCTTTTACTACATACGGCACCGCAGGCGATGACACTGATGATGCATGAGATGGAGCGCTGATGGAATGAGGTGGCAGGGGAAACCGGAGATCCCGGAGAAAACCCGCCCCAGCGCCGTGTTGTCTACCACAAATCTCACTTCCCGGTCGCCTGGGATCGAACCCGGGTCGGCGCAGATTGTTCAATGTCTCAAATAAGACACTGCATTGATTGTCACATTACGAAGCAGAAACTCCACTAGCAATACTCCTTTTCTGTCCCAAAAAACTGTGCACATAATCTTCCGGGCAGAAATTGTTTGCTTAAACTTCACTTTTGTGGGTGATGATGGATGTCGCCATTTCATGGATTGTTTCGATTCTGGTGTGACATAGGCCACCCATGTTTCGTCACCAGTAACAATTTGGTCTAAAAAATCTTCACCTTCATTGTGGTACCGCTCAAGGAAAGTCAATGCACTGCCTAAACGTTGGGTTTTGTGTAAATTCGTCAACATTTTCGGAACCCAACGTGAACACAAATTCCGGTACTTCAAGTTCTCGGTCACAATGCGATACAAAACACTACGAGAATATTGAGGAAAACAGTCGCAGAATGATGAAATTGTAAAGCGTCTGTTTTCTCTCACCTTTTCGTCCACTTTCTGCACCAAATCTACAGTAACGACCGAAGGACGCCCACTCCGTTCTTCATCATGCACATTTCTGTGGCCATATTTAAATGATCTCACCCATTTCCTTACCATTTCATCACTCATAATGTTTTGTCCGTAAACTTCACAGATCTCACGATGAATATCGATCGGTTTTACGCCTTTAGCACTAAGAAATCATATAACAGACTGTACTTCACAATCGGCGTGACTCACGATTGTCGGAGGCATCCTAAACACTCAGTAACCAACGTATACAATGAAGAATCAGACTGTAATGCGTAGACAAGAGATGTAGGAAACCAGCGCGCATGCGCGGAACGCCGACCGTAGCGGTACGGCGGCGGAATCGCAAAACGGTACTGACTTAAAAAACATGGTTCGTATTTTAATTGTTTCATTTCGGTTCTATTTGATGTTTCTTTATTGGTGAACTACAATTATGTAGTTGCTTAAACACACCTATAGGTAGTTGCAATTGAAATAGGGATCATTTATACACATTTGAACACGGTAAACAAGGAAATTACAATATCAGAGTTTCAAGTGGAACTTAAACATAAATTTGCACACATAAAATTATTGTGCTATTAACAACGTCGTTTAAAAATGGTTCTTTTCCTGGAATACGACTCCTCTAACGAAGCAAGTGTTCGAACTGATGACCTTCTTGGGTAATGCACGCCCTCAGGGACTGTACCACTAAATTATTATCAATTCGGTTTCCTAGTTGTGATGAACATTAAAAAAGAGTATTTAAAATGCTGAGATTCGAACCTGTGCCATTAGAGGTTAGGGCACAGGAGAGGTCATAGTCCCATTGAGCTATTTCGAGACTTTCCCAACAGCACGTTCTGGGTTCAGTAGTAGCACTTGTATGCCTGGCGCTATGTCATTGCCACCTCGCGAGTTCTCATGCTTGATTTAACCTTTTATCTAGACACGTTTAATCATTTTCTGGGTGTTTAATATTATTACATAAATGGCAAAAGCTCTTATGATGTTAATTGAGACGCACGATACGTAGTTTAAGCAAAAATGTAAATAAACCGTTGTTTCGCTGTACCAATGAGGCGTATCTCTAATTTTTTCGTAATTTTTGGCAGCCCACCTCTGCTCTAAGTACAAGAATCCGCCATTTTCTTTCTATCTGACGCTGTTAGTGTTTACTGAATTACTTTACCATGTATACTCTAATAAAAAGCTTGTAAAACAATCTGGAAACCGGAATTATCTCTCAGTAAAGGAGGCGTATGTTTTTGAGATGTACTTTAGCGAGCAGTACGTATTGTTCCTTAAACCGTTACTCCTCTGAATTTTGCGTGCTCCTTTTTCTAAGAACGTCAAGCAATACGGTTAAGTAAGCACAAAACTGGACTAAGGTGCACATGCCATTTGATGGGTGGCCTACCTTGCAAACTAACGTCTTAAACAAAAGCAGCAATGAACATTCTGGGGAAAGTAGTTGAGGTGCTTAGAACCATAAGGGGCTAAATTACAACATCGTCGATTTTGAGATTTTAGTTCCTAAAATTTGCCAACCTTGTGGTCCACCAGCTGTACCTGTGCTTTAGGCCCTCTTTGATTTAATAAAACATTCATAAGAAGCTGTCTCGCCAGTTTTTCCTGATATTTAGTTAAATAAGGGCCCAAAGCATATGCAATGTGTCATGTTTGTTCTCCGCTGTTCAGGGCTGTTCAGTAAAGAATGATCATAATTTTTTTACGGTCATAATTTTTCTCACTAAAATTCAATCTTATTATATACTGTTAGCTTAATGTGAAACAAACACGCCGTAGTAGTTTCATTGTTGGTACTCCTGGTTCCCGCCTGTGAGAACCAGGTAAGTTCAGACATGTTCAGTATCGCCTACCGCTGCAATGGAGGTAACATGCAGTTAAAGTTGATGTTAGAGGAAGATCCGGAGTTTCTTTTAAACGCAATCACTGCTGATGAAACTTGGCTACATCATTTTGATCCTGAGAGCAAACAACAAAGCTCAGTGTGGAAATCTCCTTCATCACCAACCCCCAAAAAAGCAAAAGTGGTTTCTTCTGCTGGGAAAGTTATGGTCATCTCATTCTTTGATATTCATTGAATGTTTTATCAGCATGTTGTACCTGCACACACATCAGCAACTGAACAATACTACAGGGATGTCCTGAAAACATTGCAAGTCCATATCAGGCGCAAAAGACCACATTTCCATGAAGCAGGCTGGATGCTGCACCACGATAATGCGCGGCCGCATATTGCCAATGTTGTTGCTGAATATCTTGCAAAAATCAACGTGAAGTGCATCCCTCACCCTCCCTATAGTCCGAATTTAGTGTCATGTGACTTTTTTCTATTTCTTAACTTGAAGAAACGCCTTCGTGGAAGACATCCTTCATCAGAAGCAGTGGTGAAGGCTGCGGAGACGATTTTGAAGGATCTCTCAAAAATGCTTTCCAGCATGTCTTTGAACCCTGGAAGAAACGCTGGGACAAGTACATCGCATTCAGGGGAGACTATTTTGAGAAGGACTATAAAATTATGAGGAAGAGTAAAGGTACATTGTCAAAAAAAGATTTTAATCATCCTTTATTGAACAGCACTCGTAATTTACCCTTTACGTCACGTTCGGAAGTAGTCCGTCGTGGAAATGTTGATATGAACAAACATTTATTTTTCTAAAAACTACCATTCTATGCTTTGGGCCCTTCTGATTCTCAGCGCCTCGTTTTTATAATAAATATAAATAAAACATATTTGGTTTAACCACCCTCGGGTTACTTCAGAAAGCTTGCCTCAGTTGGTGTTGCAATCATCTCTAAATTCGTAGGTATCAACGATCTTCTTGTTTTCTGACAACACGCTCTGAACACATTGAAGAACTTCTCTTCACATCAACAGATGTCACTGGTGCATACTTGAAACCAGTGAAATCTTAAGGAGAGAAATAACGTAATATTTAGAGAGGTTTTGTTAGGTTCTCTGCTGATGCTAATGACGATGGCTGTTAAATAAAGAATGATCATAATTTTTTACGGTCATAATTTTTCGGACTAAAATTCAATCTTACTATATTTTGTTAGCTTAATGTGAAACAAACACGCCGTAGTAGTTTCATTGTTGCTACTCCTGGTTCCCGCCTGTGAGAACCAGGCAAGGTCACACATGTTCAGTATGAGCTACCGCTGCAATGGAGGTAAACCGTGAGGAACAATATGCGGCTTTGTAATTCTGCTTTCCTCTCAACAAATCTTCAGTTGAGGCCTATAAAATGTTACAGGAGGCCTATAGAGAGTCTGTTCTTCCCTACACCACAGCTCGAAGGTGGTTTAAATGTTTAAATAAGGGGAGACATTCAATTTCAAAGGAAGGTGGACCCGGTGTTCCAGTTACTGCTCTTAGGAAGCAAACATCAACACTGCTGCTGCCATTGTGAGAGAGGATCGACGAATTACCTTAAGATCACTTTCTGAAATACTGAACATTTCATTGGGTGTCACCCACACGTTGGTGACAGAAACATTACACATGAGACGTGTTTGTGCGCGATGGGTTCCAAGACTGTTGATTCCCGAACAAAAGAACATTCACATGCAGGTCTGCATGCAGTTAAAGTTGATGTTAGAGGAAGATCCGGAGTTTATTTCAAACGTAATCACTGCTGATAAAACTTGGCTACATAATTTTGAACCTGAGAGCAAACAGCAAAGCTCAGTGTGGAAATCTCCTTCATCACCAACCCCCAAAAAAGCAAAAATAGTTGCTTCTGCTGGGAAAGTATGAAGGATCTTACTCTCAAACGGTGCCAGACGTTTAGAAACTGCTCACTTACGACAATGGGCTAATTTGCAACTTTCAATTTTTTATGTGTTCTATTACCATGTTTCTCTATAACAAACATCTGTAAATCATAATTGCTGATCGATGGAAAATAAACTTTTTTTAATTTACGTCCGCCCCAACGTTAAGTTATATCGGACGGTGAAGGAATTGGGAGAAATGATGCTCGATCAGTCCAGGTTCCATGGAGCTTAGTTACCTGACATTCGTCTTGAAGGATAAGGGAAAACCCCGGAAAAACCCTTATCTAGGTAACTCACCCTGACCGAGATTCAAACTCAGGACATCTTGAATGTGAGGCAGACATGCTACCATCTACGCTACAGAGGCGGGCGGATAATAAACTCAAAAACAAAACAAAACACGCCTCTGCAGCCTTCACCACTGCTTCTGATGATGGATAATGTCTCCCACGAAGGCGTTTCTTCAAGTTAGGGAATAGAAAAAATTCACATGGGGCTAAATCCGGACTATAGCGAGGGTGAGGGTTGCACTCCATGGTGATTTTTGCAAGATATTCAGCAGCAACATTGGCAATATGCGGCCGTGCATTATCATGGTGCAGCATCCAGCCTGCTTCGCGGAAATGTGGTCGTTTGCGCATGATATGGACTTGTAATGTTTTCAGGACATCCCTGTAGTATTGTCCAGTTACTGATGTGTGTGCAGGTACAACATGCTGATAAACCATTCCATGAATATCAAATAATGAGATGACATAACTTGAGAGGCAATTTTGAAGGATCTCTCAGGAAGTATCAAAACATTCACAGTGAAGTAACGAATGCACTCTACCACTCAATACTTTGTATGTATCATTCCTTTTATTATTCCTAACACGGTGTCAGACGTTCAGTGCTTAGAAACTGCACACTTACGACAATGGGCTATTTGCAACTTTCAATGGGCAATTGGCAGTTAATACCTCTGCCTCATTTTCATTATTGGATACAGTTCGATATCGTCAGATGGGTGATGCTGTCTGCATAAGTCGTCTCAATGATAATAGTCTCTGTTCCTCCATTCCAACTTTCATGTATTTCTTAACTGCCGCAGCAAAAGAGACCAGAGACTTGAGCTGTTAACGTAAGGTTATAAAATCTGAATACGATCAGCGAGGCGGTAAGCTGAATGTTAACGGGAAACCAAAACCAGAAAGAGAAAAGACGTGACAATGCCGATAATGTCATTTGTTTGTGACAGACACCCGTTTGCAATGCTGCCAATATTAGGTAGGGGTACAAGGGGATTATTTTTACGAATGTAAATCCGTGACACATAAGGAATGTAAGCTAATAATCAAAGCGGTCTGATAAGGGTTTACTATGATTATAAGGACGATCCAATTTCTCTAGGGCCTGCAAATCCTGAATCCAACGATTAACCGGTCCTGCCCCCATTGTCATACGTAAAATATTCTAGATTCCTCTCCAACTACTGTCAACAAAGAACTTAAAGATGACGCTCAAGATCTTCTTGGGAAACAAGCCAGGGAAACAGACGATTAGAAGTCGGCGTTTCGGGAGCGTTCATCGCTCCCAACATCGGAATATTTTAAGAAATATTAGGATATAACACATATATTAACAAAGAAACCTCACTAGCAATACTCGCATCAGTAAATTAAATGCCGGTTCAGGAGATGGCATGAGTTTAGAAAATTATTGGGCGAAGAAATGTAACTACTTAACTTGATGATCAAACTGTATAGATCTATGCTTCTTAAGTCGACGTTTTTCCATTTTTAAGGCCGTCTCTAAGAGGAGCTGGATTTTCTCCTCTCGGAGGAAATGGACAAAGCCTCCTTAACTCGCCACTCCCAGTAACTGTGTCATATTGCCAAGATGGTCGTCTCCTGAAAATTGGCTCCAACGAAATCCTCCAACGTTAAGTCATATCGGACGATAGATGAAATGATGTTCAAATGAGTACAGGGTACATAGAGCTTAGCGTTACCAGACATTCATCTTTCAGGATAAGAGAAAACCCCCAACGTTAAGTCATATCGGACGATGAATGAAATGATGTTCAAATGAGTACAGGTACATAGAGCTTAGCGTTACCAGACATTCATCTTTCAGGATAAGGGAAAACCTCCAACATTAAGTCATATCGGACGATGAATGAAATGATGTTCAAATGAGTACAGGTACATAGAGCTTAGCGTTACCAGACATTCATCTTTCAGGATAAGGGTAAACCTCCAACATTAAGTCATATCGGACGATGAATGAAATGATGTTCAAATGAGTACAGGTACATAGAGCTTAGAGTTACCAGACATTCATCTTTCAGGATCAGGGAAAACCTCCAACGTTAAGTCATATCGGACGATGAATGAAATGATGTTCAAATGAGTACAGGGTACATAGAGCTTAGAGTTACCAGACATTCATCTTTCAGGATAAGAGAAAACCTCCAACATTAAGTCATATCGGACGATGAATGAAATGATGTTCAAATGAGTACAGGTACATAGAGCTTAGAGTTACCAGATATTCATCTTTCAGAATAAGGGAAAACCTCCAACATTAAGTCATATCGGACGATGAATGAAATGATGTTCAAATGAGTACAGGTACATAGAGCTTAGAGTTACCAGACATTCATCTTTCAGGATAAGAGAAAACCTCCAACATTAAGTCATATCGGACGATGAATGAAATGATGTTCAAATGAGTACAGGGTACATAGAGCTTAGAGTTACCAGACATTCATCTTTCAGGATAAGGGAAAACCTCCAACATTAAGTCATATCGGACGATGAATGAAATGATGTTCAAATGAGTACAGGTACATAGAGCTTAGAGTTACCAGACATTCATCTTTCAGGATCAGGGAAAACCTCGAACGTTAAGTCATATCGGACGATGAATGAAATGATGTTCAAATGAGTACAGGGTACATAGAGCTTAGAGTTACCAGACATTCATCTTTCAGGATAAGAGAAAACCTCCAACGTTAAGTCATATCGGACGATGAACGAAATGATGCTTAAATGAGTACAGGGTACATAGAGCTTAGAGTTACCAGATATTCATCTTTCAGAATAAGAGAAAACCTCCAACGTTAAGTCATATCTGACGATGAATGAAATGATGTTCAAACGAGTACAGCGTACATAGAGCTTAGACATACCAGACATTCATCTTTCAGGATAAGAGAAAACCTCCAACGTTAAGTCATATCGGACGATGAATGAAATGATGTTCAAATGAGTACAGGGTACATAGAGCTTAGAGATACCTGACATTCATCTTTCAGGATATGAGAAAACCTACAACGTTAAGTCATATCGGACGATGAATGAAATGATGTTAAAATGAGTACCGGGTACATAGAGCTTAGAGTTACCAGACATTCATCTTTAAGGATAAGAGAAAACCTCCAACTGTAAGTCATATCGGACGATGAATGAAATGATGTTCAAATGAGTACAGGGTACATAGAGCTTAGAGTTACCAGCATTCATCTTTCAGGATATGAGAAAACCTCCAAGGTTAAGTCATATCGGGCGATGATTAAAAT
The DNA here is from genome assembly GCA_030765055.1 of Mantis religiosa. Classification (NCBI taxonomy): domain Eukaryota; kingdom Metazoa; phylum Arthropoda; class Insecta; order Mantodea; family Mantidae; genus Mantis; species Mantis religiosa. The sequence goes on from CM060947.1 coordinate 26,637,463, forward strand.
GATGTTCAAATGAGTACCGGAAACATAGAACTTAGAGCTACCATACATACATCTTTCAGGATAAGAGAAAACCTCCAACGTTAAGTCATATCGGACGATGAATGAAATGATGTTCAAATGAGTACAGGGTACATAGAGCTTAGAGTTACCAGATATTCATCTTTCAGGATAAGGGAAAACCTCCAACGTTAAGTCATATCGGACGGTGAATGAAATGATGTTCAAATGAGTACAGGGTTCATAGAGCTTACAGTTATCAGACATTCATCTTTCAGGATAAGAGAAAACCTACAACGTTAAGTCATATTGGACGATGAATGAAATGATGTTCAAATGAGTACAGTGTACATAGAGCTTAGGGTTACCAGGCATTCATCTTTCAGGATAGGGGAAAACCTCCAACGTTTAATCATATCGGACGATGAATGAAATGATGTTCAAATGAATACAGGGTGCATAGAGCTTAGAGCTACTAGACAGTCATCTTTCAGGATAAGAGAAAACTTCCAAAGTTAAGTCATATCAGACGATGAATGAAATGATGTTCAAATGAGTACAGGGTGCATAGAGCTTAGAGTTACTAGACATTCACCTTTCAGGATAAGAGAAAACCTGTAAGGTTAAGTCATATCGGACGATGAATGAAATGATGTTCAAATGAGTACAGGGTACATAGAGCTTAGAGTTACTAGACATTCATCTTTCAGGATAAGAGAAAACTTCCAAAGTTAAGTCATATCAGACGATGAATGAAATGATGTTCAAATGAGTACTGGGTACATAGAGCTTAGAGTTACTAGACATTCACCTTTCAGGATAAGAGAAAACCTGTAAGGTTAAGTCATATCGGACGATGAATGAAATGATGTTCAAATGAGTACAGGGTACATAGAGCTTAGAGTTACTAGACATTCATCTTTCAGGATAAGAGAAAACTTCCAAAGTTAAGTCATATCAGACGATGAATGAAATGATGTTCAAATGAGTACTGGGTACATAGAGCTTAGAGTTACTAGACATTCACCTTTCAGGATAAGAGAAAACCTGTAAGGTTAAGTCATATTGGACGATGAATGAAATGATTTTCAAATGAGTACAGGGTACATAGAGCTTAGAGTTACTAGACAGTCATCTTTCAGCATAAGAGAAAACTTCCAACGTTAAGTCATATCGGACGATGAATGAAATGATGTTCAAATGAGTACAGGGAACATAGAGCTTAGAGTTACCAGACATTCATCTTTCAGGATAAGAGAAAACCTCCAACGTTAAGCCATATCGGACGATGAATGAAATGATGCTCAAATGAGTACAGGTTACATAGAGCTTAGAGCTAGCAGACATTTATCTTTCAGGATGAGCTAAAACCAAGTAAAGACACTTATGTAGATAGCGCTCCCTGATCGAGTTTCGAGCTCAGGACCTCTTGTGCGTGAGGCAGACACGCTACGATCTAGGCTACAGAGGCGGGCAAGATAACTATTAGGGAAATTATATGTTGCAGGAAATATCGGACTGGAATGTCGCAGAAAATATATCAGGGGGGTACAAAGTCGGTAAGTCAGATGGATACTAACCGGGAATCAAACTTTGGACCTTTGAACTTTACTGCACCTTACACAGTTACGGCTTTGGATGTACTCTTGCTATGGAACTGCTGGGTGGAATTCTCTACCACGAGTAGACGGTAGAGAAAGTAAATGAGTGCAGGGAGTTTTTCAGGTGTTAGGGGAGGCCATTTGAAAGTGTAAGAGAAGCATATTAAAAGTGAGATATGAAAGTTTAACCGAAATAAAATGTTTGACCACATTTGTGTGTTGGAGCTGCAGTAAGCCGGCAGCACAATTTTCTAGTCGAGAGATTCTCTGGTGCTGTGGTCCAGACGCACATGCATGTAACATGTGCGGCAGCGGCGGCCGGGGTAGCAATGACCTGTCATCTGTCACGCTAGAGGGTGTGTCGCCCTCTACAGCTTCCCCATTTGTTGCTGGCCCCTGCTGTACTTGATGGGATCTGGCACTGGTTCAGCCCAAATACTTACTTCCTTCGACATCATTGTCTTCTTAGTACTATGTACTTATTGTGATACTGAAGTTTTGCCAAAAATACATATTTTGAAAGTCCCTAAATCCAAAAAAAGTACTTTAAAAAAGAATTCTATATAAATCTTTCTCTGAAGAAAATTATTCTGAAACGAAAAAAATACCAAATTCCAAGTATATTGAAATTCTCCATTTTAGTAAAATACGAGGCGAAGATTTGCATTCCTTGTTCGCAAATCAATATTTATGACTCTCCACACAGCAGTAAGTTCTAAGTGTGAAAATGTCTACATGCATCGCACGTTAACTCAGCTGAAGAAACTCAATACCTACTCATGTGACTTTTACAACCCACTCCTGACAGCCTCTATAGCCTAGATGGTAGCGTGTCCCACTTACACTCAAGAGATCCCGAGCTCGTACCGAGGAGCGGGCGAGTTACCTAGATAAGCCATTTACCTGAGTTTTCCCTTATACTAAAAGGTGAATATCTGGTAACTCTATGTACCCTGTACTCATTTGAACATCATTTCATTCATCGTCCGATATGACTTAACGTTGGAGGTTTTCCCTAATACTGAAAGATGAATGTCTGGTACCTCTAAGCTCTATGTGTCCTGTACTTATTTAAACATCATTTCATTCATCGTCTGATATGACGTAACGTTGGGGTTTTCTCTTATCCTCAAAGATAAATGTCTGGTAACTCTATGTACCCTGTACTCATTAGGACATCTTTTCATTCATCGTCCAATATGACTTAACGTTTGAGGTTTCCCTTATCCTGAAAGATGGATGTCTGGTAACTCTAAGCTCCATGTACCCTGTACCCATTTGAACATCGTTTCGTTCATTGTCCGATAATACTTAAAGTTGGAGGTTTCCCTTACCCTGAAAGTTGGATGTCTGGTAACTCTAAGCTCCATGTACCCGGTACTCATTTGAACATCATTTCATTCATCGTCCGATAAGACTTAAAGGTGGAGGTTTCCCTTATTCTAAAGGATGAATGTCTGGTAACTCTAAGCTCTATGTACCCTGTACTCATTTGAACATCATTTCATTCATCGTCCGATAAGACTTAAAGGTGGAGGTTTCCCTTATGCTAAAAGATGAATGTCTGGTAACTCTAAGCTCTATGTACCCTGTACTCATTTGAACATCATTTCATTCATCATCCGATAAGACTTAAAGTTGGAGGTTTCCCTTATCCTGAAAGATGAATGTCTGCTAACTCTAAGCTCTATGTACCCTGTACTCATTTGAACATCATTTCATTCATCGTCCGATAAGACTTAAAGGTGGAGGTTTCCCTTATCCTAAAAGATGAATGTCTGGTAACTCTAAGCTCTATGTACCCTGTACTCATTTGAACATCATTTCATTCAGCGTCCGATATGACTTAACGTTGGAGGTTTTCTCTTATCCTAAAAGATGAATTACTGGTAACTCTAAGCTCTATGTACCCTTTGCTCATTTGAACATCATTTCATTCATCGTCCGATATGACTTAACTTTGGAGGTTTTCCCTTAACCTGAAGGATGAATGTGTGGTAACTCTAAGCTCTATGTACCCTGTACTCATTTGAACATCATTTCATTCATCATCCGATATGACTTAACGTTGGAGGTTTTCCCTTATCCTGCTACATGAATGTCTGGTAACTCTAAGCTCTATGTACCCTGGACTCATTTGAACATTATTTCATTCATCGTCCGATATAACTAAACGTTGGAGGTTTTCCCTTATCCTGCTACATGAATGTCTGGCAACTCTAAGCTCTATGTACCCTGTACTCATTTGAACATCATTTCATTCATCGTCCGATATGACTTAACGTTGGAGGTTTTCCCTAATCCTGAAAGATGAATGTCTGGTAACTCTAAGCTCTATGTACACTGTACTCATTTGAACATCATTTCATTCTTCGACCGATATGACTTAACGTTGGAGGTTTTCCCTTATCCTGAAAGATGAATGTCTGGTAACGCTAAGCTCTATGTACCCTGTACTCATTTGAACATCATTTCGTTCATCATCCGATATGACTTAACGTTGGAGGTTTTCTCTTATCCTGAAAGATGAAAGTCTGGTAACCCTAAGCTCTATGTAACCTGCACTCATTTGTACATAATTTCATTGATCGTTCGATATGACTTAACGTTGGAGGTTTTCCCTTATACTGAAAGATGAATGTCTGGTAACTCTAAGCTCCATGTACCTGTACTCATTTGAACATCATTTCATTCATCGTCCGATATGACTTAACGTTGGAGGTTTCCCTTATCCTGAAAGATGAATGTCTGGTAACTCTAAGCTCTATGTACCCTGTACTCATTTGAACATCATTTCATTAATCGTCCGATATGACTTAACGTTGGAGGTTTTCTCTTATCCTAAAAGATGAATGTCTGGTAACTCTAAGCTCTATGTACCCTGTACTCATTTGAACATCATTTCATTAATCGTCCGATATGACTTAACGTTGGAGGTTTTCTCTTATCCTAAAAGATGAATGTCTGGTAACTCTAAGCTCCATGTACCTGTACTCATTTGAACATCATTTCATTCATCGTCCGATATGACTTAACGTTGGAGGTTTCCCTTATCCTGAAAGATGAATGTCTGGTAACTCTAAGCTCTATGTACCCTGTACTCATTTGAACATCATTTCATTCATCGTCCGATATGACTTAACGTTGGAGGTTTCCCTTATCCTGAAAGATGAATGTCTGGTAACTCTAAGCTCTATGTACCCTGTACTCATTTGAACATCATTTCATTCATCGTCCGATATGACTTAACGTTGGAGGTTTTCTCTTATCCTAAAAGATGAATGTCTGGTAACTCTAAGATCTATGTACCCTGTACTCATTTGAACATCATTTCATTCATCGTCCGATATGACTTAACTTGGAGGTTCTCCCTTAACCTGAAAGATGAATGTGTGGTAACTCTAAGCTGTATGTACCCTGTACTCATTTGAACATCATTTCATTCATCGTCCGATATGACTTAACGTTGGAGGTTTTCTCTTATCCTGAAAGATGAATGTCTGGTAACTCTAAGCTCTATGTACCCTGTACTCATTTGAACATCATTTCATTCATCGTCCGATATAACTTAACATTGGAGGTTTTCTCTTATCCTGAAAGATGAATGTCTGGTAAATCTAAGCAGTATAGATGACTGAATATACACTAGCCGGGAAAAATGCAACACCATCAAGCACTGGTTAACTTTAATGAAGAGTTAAGATGAAAGTAATAAATACATCATGATAGCATCATATCCACATACTATGGCCATGTTTCAGCAAACACGATCCTGAGAAGTGCTGCTTCTTGTCCAGCAGACAGTAGGATGTTTAAAATCGGGTCGCTATAAGCTGATAAAGTTCCATATTCTTTCCATGACATCGCAAAAAATAACTGAGTTGCGACAACTCTTACAAAGGTACGCCGCATTGGAAAATGGAGGTCAATAATAGAAAAATTACATCTTAAATAGCTAATGGCACAAGAAAGTTATTTGAAGTAAACAGCGTGTTTCAAAGAGACCTAACTTTCGGAGTAGAATGTTACTGTGAATTATTTTCAAGTTATTTTCATGTCATATCTTTGAAAGGTACTGAACCTAACAGCAAGTTCTGAATTTTTCTTGTTCCCGGAAATGAATCCGTTGCGTGGGCGCTGCAATTTGACTGTAGAGCATATTTGCATTCCTCATGTTGTTGGGGCATATCGTCATCCGCACCTAATTCGTTTCCACGTCGATCATTGCCAAGATCTAGTTGCCCTCTACGACATGTCCACGATGAAACTTGATTTATGCTATTTTGCTTTCGTCAATTTGAACGACGTGGCCGAGACCACCAATGTTCACTCTTGCAGTATACAGGATGTATATAAATGAATATTGGGGTTTCAGCTCTTACATTCAACTTGCAGTTGTAAATGATATGTCAAACCAAGAACCTTATAAACGTTCAATGTGACTACCCTATGTTACAGGGCACACATTAGGTCTATAGCCGAGTTCTTCCCAAACGTTGATAAGTGTGTACTCAGTAATTGTAGCAACAGCTGCTTCAATCCGGTTTCTTAATACAGGGAGCTCAGCTGGTAACGGAGGCACGTACACACGATCCTTGATGAAGACCCAAAGGTAAAAATCGCATGGCGTTAGGTCAGGAGAACATGGAGGCTATGCATAGGAAGCCCTGTCATTGGGGCTCTTGCGGTCTATCCAGCGCTCGGGTACAGTAGCCGTATTCCCATAAAAGCCCTGGGTGTTCCAGAGGTCCAGAGGTAGTCCTGGTCGGGCGGGGCAATTTTTCTTTTTCCCCGTCCGGGTGTCTTTTGCCGCAGTACCTAGCCGCTTTGCGGCTTAACCTGCGAAGTGAGTCAAGTTTGGTTGCATTTTGTTCTGCTGGCGATAGGTTTTTGTTTGTTTGAGATTTGGTATTAACTGGTTGCCCTTGAGTGTTCTCTGAAGGCAACAGCTAGGCGGGTTTGTTACTTTCTCCCGTTGGGGGAGGATCTGTTTTAGAGCTTTTGCCCCGTTTTGAGTACGGGTGGCCTGACGCTTGAGCCATCAGGCGTTTGTGATATTGGATATATTTGGGGTTTCCCTTGGGTTAACCAAGGGGCCCCAAGACGTCTCTAGGGAGTTTGTATGATGGCAAGCGTCTTTGCTCCCTCTGGTCATACCTGCCCAGTGAGTTCACCAAAGGGTTGCCATGGGTTTGAATTTTGTCGTACATTGAACGAGCCCTCTCTCGGATGACGTCGACAATGTACGGGATGTTCGAATGTTCATGAAGGATATGGGCGGGAAATCTCCAGTCAGTATCGTAGATGACCCGTTGCGCCCTGTTCTGCAGCGTCTGGAGTCTGACGAAAGTGGTATTCGCCACTGTTCCCCAGATCTCACAGCCGTACAAGATCATGGGCGGGATGATCGCCCGATACAGCTAGAGTTTGAGACGGAGTGGCATGGTTGAACGGAATATGGGATATAGGTTCCTGAGCGCGACGTGCCCAACAGCGGGCGAGCCTGTTTTGATTATCCGCTTGGCGCCTCATGTATGCCAGTTCCTCCCTCTCTCCCTCCCGCCGAGCCGTATGCGTCAACCTGTATGCGCAAAGGTCAGTGTGTATCCTCATCTAGACGAGTGAACTTGGTTATCACGTGCTTTGTTGGGAACACTAAATCTGTGAAACTTATCAGTTAGAATGCAGTTAAAGAAATACTAAAGCCCGATCTTCCAGAAAAGTCTGTTCTTGTGATAGAAAACGCTTCATATCACAATGTGACCAGAGAAAAATGCCCCACAGCGAACACAAAAAGAAGGATATGCAAGACTGGTTGGTTAAGCATAGGATTCCGTTCGGAAGCCATATGCTGAAAGCGGAACTGTATGATCTTATAAAGTTGCATAAGCCAAAACATAAGAAATATATTGTGTATGCAATTTTAGAAGAAGATGGGTACATAGTTCTCCACTTACCACCGTACCATCCCGACCTGAATGCCATAGAAAAAATTTGGGCAAATGTAAAAGAATGGGTTGCGCTTTGCAATGTGTGCTTCAACATGGGAGACGTGTGGCGTTTGTGCGAACAGCGATTTGGTGAAATAGGAGAAGCAGAATGGAGTCCAGTTTGCCGGCATGTTCACCAAGTGGAAGAGAAATATATAAAAACTGAGGGTCTCCTAGAAACAGAGGTGGAAAAGCTAGCGATCACTGTTAATGACGACAGTAGCAGCAGTGATTCAGAAAGTCATTACTTAGCAACGTCTGAATATGACTGCAGCAGCAGAGCCGAGAGGTACGTTTTCGAGGGATTTGCAGACGATATACTGGACGGCATCGAGGAACTTCTCCAATCACCTCACGCCTAAGCCACGCCCATCGGTGGTGAGAGTCACTCCTAAGGTAAGCAGTTCATTATGCCAGGGTTTTTGCGGAAGTAATCTAACTCTACAATAACGTTCAACCAATCGCGTACTTCGTTATGCCAGTGAGATGATGCACCATCTTGCTGGAAAATGAAGTGCTCTGGCTCATTAACTTCCATCTGAGGAAAGAGCCATTGCTCTAGTGTATCAAGGTAAGAAGTGCCAGTTACAGTAGGTTCACCAAAAAAAGAAAGGCTCATAAACTTTCGTCGGGATACGGCACAAAAAATATCTACTTTAAGGGAACCTCGTTGCATTTGTACCATCTCGTGAGGATTTTCTGATCCCCATATGCCCACATTATGAGTGTTAACATGTCCACTAAGGTGAAAGGTCGATTCATAACTGAGGACAACACGATCCATAAAATCATCATCGTCATGAAACATGACAGGAACACGATGAAGATATCCTGTTTTTGATCATGTGTCAACGATGGATGAATCTTGGATTTATCGGTATGATCCAGAGACAAAAACCATGAGCATGGAATGGAAACATGCAGATTCCCCCCTCCCAACTTGGCAAAGCTGCAGAATTCAGCTGGGAAGGTCATGCTTTCAGTTTTCTGGGACTGTCGTGGAGTCATCCTTACAGATTATCTTGACAAAGGTCATACCATCACCGGCAGATACTACTGCAATCTTGTGGAAAAGTTACGAGCAGCTCTGATTAAGAAACGACGCGGTATGCTCTCTAAAGTTGTTCGTCTTTTGTCTGACAATGTACCAGCTCATTCATCTCAAGTTGCTGTTGATAAAACAAGAGAATGTGGCTTTGAGATCTTACAGCGTCCGCCTTATTCACCTGATCTCGCGGCAAATGACGTACTTGTTCCCGTAAATGAAGAATCCGTTACGTGGTCACCGATTTCATAACACAAATGACGTCATTAATGAAGTGGAAAAGTGATTTAAAGCGAATACTGCAGACTTATGCAATCAAGGTATTCGGAAGGTTAAGAAACGCTGGGAAAATGTGTAAATCTGGATGTGACTACGTAGAGAAGAACTAACAAGTACATAGCAACACAATCTCTCTATCACATTTTAAAGGGTGATTATTAAAACTTTACGACACCCCTTCATATTAGGTCTGTACAACTTAAGTTAGAAACTTCTTTTAGCAAAGAATTTTTATGGCGAATCACAATAAAATGAAGCCACGCTTTTGTCACTTTCAGGAGTTACTTTTTGTATGAAAAGTGTAGTATATGAATGTGCTACAGATGTTGTATGTAATGGCAGAGATCTAACTGAAGTGAAACAATTCCCTTTATGTCTCCCCTAGTGTCTAGCACATGTAAACAAACTCACGTTGGAATCACGCCCTTTGATGCGTTTACCTGTGTAGTATGTGGAATGGGAATTATTCTCTTCGGGGTAAAAACTCGTGTATTCCTTTTACCAACACTCACACTACTTCGTTCGTCCTTTGTTACATTGTTCCACTGAAAACAGCGAAGGCATGAAATAAGGTGCCTTTCACATGCAGTACATTCCATGTTCCCTTATATTAGGACATAATACGCATACAAACTTTATTCGAAATAAAAAGATGCAAATGAGGACTTGAACAATTCAAGATGAGTTTTATTAATAACAATGGGCAACAATGAAAATGTTTCGGGCTAAAAAATAGTGAATTTACCTGTATTTCTATCTACTGAATTCAAACATCACCATAAAATTGACAGACTAGCTCTTGTTTTGAAGATAAAGTGACATTTCATATTTTAGGGTGAAGATTTTAAATTTGGGGGAATTTTTTGGGAGTTGGCACACCTGTCAAGTAACAAAACATAATCAGATAGAAATTTTGGAAATAAAGTGATGCAAAAGTTAAGGAACTCATTTTTGTCTAACCACAAAAACAGAACTTGTAATGGATCTTGTATTTGGCCAAATTTTGGAGGCGAAAGAAATGGAAGCTTGGGAAGCCTTCAAGGGTGTTGTTCATAGACTTTTAGGCAACAAAAGAGATGACAACTACAAGCATTTGGTGACAGTGGTCCTGCAAAAATACCGTAACCTTGGATACAACATGTCCCTTAAGATCCATTTTCTCAACTCCCACCTAGACTTTTTCCCTCCCAGTTGTGGAGCTGTTAGTGATGAACATGGGGAGAGATTCCATCAGGACATTTCTGTTATGGAACAAAGATATCAGGGCCGTTGGAATGAAGTAATGCTTGCGGATTACTGTTGGTCTTTGTATAGGATTCTGCGGAACTCCATCACAAGAGTCAAGCTAAAAGACGACGAAGTCAATAGGCCACCACATGATTCTCTTCAGACACGATTACCTGCGAAGTATTTTTCTAGCAGTTTAGAACTCTTAGCATGTAATTACCAGTTTAAAAAATCAAATGCACGTTCATTGTTGTTAGCATGTATGTAATTAAAATGTATCCTTTTCTCTCAATCCGTTAATATATAATACTTCGACCTTGTTGTATATCACAAGGTGATATCATTGTCATATTTGTTTTTCTCAACACAAAATTAGTAGGGATTGCCTCATGAAGTACTCGAAACATTCAAAAATTATTTTGTGCTGCCCAGTGTAATGATTGAGTTATTACAAATAGCTTTCTGTCCTTTTTCCAATTCAGCTCTATACAATATTCCTATTTTTTCTGCGTCCTATTTATAGTACGTAAAGGTACTCACCAAAATGTTCGGTCAAAGTTCTGCTATTTAAACTCGGACGTCTCCTTTCCTAAAGAGAGCTGTAAACATTAAAGTAAAAATAAATGCAGATCAATACAGTCATCTGCAACAATAATAAAAACAATCGCATTCCCAAAGAGAAACAGTTGTTGCCAACAAATAGTGCACTGCACTTACTTCCGTAGAAATACACTTTCTTCAATTCTCACAGAACTAGAATTACGTCACATACACAAACACAATCTACCAAGGTCGATGACCACAACACATAGCGTTCTGTTTACAACACTTTATAACTGTTTACTACTGTTGGTTAGCGTGTCACAATCTCTTATATACCTCACAGATATCACTAGATACTTTTGGAATAAACAAGAAATCAAATGTTGTGTCATTAGACGAAACCCGAACCCTCCAACGCGTAACTTTATCTGTGCCGGCAACTCCTTTTATCTCCTCTCCTATATTTATTTGCCGGCTATTTGTGTACACAAGCCGCGCTATCGTAGATAAGGGGTTCGCTATCGTAGATAAGGGGTTCGAGACTATATATATTCCTTTCCTATAGGAAAAGACCATTATTTGTTAAATTCTGGACATACAAGCAAAATAAACTATCACAAACCTTACATAGTGACTTGCACCTGAAAGAGTTGACTACGGCTTCAGCTCCTGGTTTTCCCAATTCCCATTGTAGCTAAAAGCATATAGTAATAAAAACCTTATATAAACGTCCATTTCGAATAATATAACGTAAATAGAACAATATGTGCTTTGAAGAATGTCTTGTGCAAGATTAAGCAACGTCCTCTAAAATATTTGTCCCAAAATAGTTAAATAATATCGAATGAGGAATTAAATAATGTTTAAATGAGTACAGGGTACATGGAGCGTAGAGATCCCAGACATTTATCTTTTAGGATAAGGGAAAACCTCCAACGTTAAGTCATATCGGACGATGAATGAAATGATGTACAAATGAGTACAGGGTACATACAGCTTAGAGTTACCAGACATTCATCTTTCAGGATAAGAGAAAACCTCCAACGTTAAGTCATATCGGACGATGAATGAAATGATGTTCAAATGAGTACAGGGTACATAGAGCTTAGAGTTACCAGACATTCATCTTTCAGGTTAAGGGAAAACCTCCAACGTTAAGTCATATCGGACGATGAATGAAATAATGTTCAAATGAGTACAGGGTACATAGAGCTTAGAGTTACCAGACATTCATCTTTTAGGATAAGGGAAAACCTCCAACGTTGTCATATCGGACGATGAATGAAATGATGTTCAAATGAGTACAGGGTACATAGAGCTTAGCGTTACCAGACATTCATCTTTTAGGATAAGGGAAAACCTCCAACGTTAAGTCATATCGGACGATGAATGAAATGATGTTCAAATGAGTACAGGGTACATAGAGCTTAGCGTTACCAGACATTCATCTTTCAGGATAAGAGAAAACCTCCAACGTTTAATCATATCGGACGATTAATGAAATAATGTTCAAATGAGTACTGGGTACATGGAGCTAGGAGTTACCAGACATTCATCTTTCAGGATAAGGGAAAACCTCCAACGTTAAGTTATATCGGACGATGAATGAAATCATGTTCAAATGAGTACAGGGTACATATAGCTTAGAGTTACCAGACATTCATCTTTCAGGATAAGGGAAAACCTCCAACGTTAAGTTATATCGGACGATGAATGAAATCATGTTCAAATGAGTACAGGGTACATATAGCTTAGAGTTACCAGACATTCATCTTTCAGGATAAGGGAAAACCTCCAACGTTAAGTCATATCGGCCGATGAATGAAATGATGTTGCAATGAGTCCAGGGTACATAAAGCTTAGAGTTACCAGACATTCATCTTTCAGGATAAGGGAAAACCTCCAACGTTAAGTCATATCGGACGATGAATGAAATGATGCTGCAATGAGTCCAGGGTACATAAAGCTTAGAGTTGCCAGACATTCATCTTTCAGAATAAAGGAAAACCTCCAAAGTTAAGTCATATCGGACGATGAATAAAATGATGTTTAAATGAGTACAGGGTACATAGAGCTTAGAGTTATCTGACATTCATCTTTCAGGTTAAGGGAAAACTTCCAACGTTAAGTCATATCGGACGATGAATGAAATGATGTTGCAATGAGTCCAGGGTACATAAAGCTTAGAGTTACCAGACATTCATCTTTCAGAATAAAGGAAAACCTCCAAAGTTAAGTCATATCGGACGATGAATAAAATGATGTTTAAATGAGTACAGGGTACATAAAGCTTAGAGTTGCCAGACATTCATCTTTCAGAATAAAGGAAAACCTCCAAAGTTAAGTCATATCGGACGATGAATAAAATGATGTTTAAATGAGTACAGGGTACATAAAGCTTAGAGTTACCAGACATTCATCTTTCAGGATAAGGGAAAACCTCCAACGTTAAGTCATATCGGACGATGAATGAAATGATGTTGCAATGAGTCCAGGGTACATAAAGCTTAGAGTTGCCAGACATTCATCTTTCAGAATAAAGGAAAACCTCCAAAGTTAAGTCATATCGGACGATGAATAAAATGATGTTTAAATGAGTACAGGGTACATAGAGCTTAGAGTTATCTGACATTCATCTTTCAGGTTAAGGGAAAACCGCCAACGTTGTCATATCGGACGATGAATGAAATGATGTTCAAATGAGTACAGGGTACATAGAGCTTAGAGTTATCTGACATTCATCTTTCAGGTTAAGGGAAAACCTCCAACGTTAAGTCATATCGGACGATGAATGAAATGACGTTTAAATGAGTACAGGGTACATACAGCTTAGAGTTACCAGACATTCATCTTTCAGGATAAGAGAAAACCTCCAACGTTAAGTCATATCGGACGATGAATGAAATGACGTTTAAATGAGTACAGGGTACATACAGCTTAGAGTTACCAGACATTCATCTTTCAGGATAAGAGAAAACCTCCAACGTTAAGTCATATCGGACGATGAATGAAATGATGTTCAAATGAGTACAGGGTACATAGAGCTTAGAGTTACCAGACATTCATCTTTCAGGATAAGAGAAAACCTCCAACGTTAAGTCATATCGGACGATGAATGAAATGATGTTCAAATGAGTACAGGGTACATAGAGCTTAGAGTTACCAGACATTCATCTTTCAGGATAAGAGAAAACTTCCAACGTTAAGTCATATCGGACGATGAATGAAATGATGTTCAAATGAGTACAGGGTACATAGAGCTTAGAGTTACCAGACATTCATCTTTCAGGATAAGAGAAAACCTCCAACGTTAAGTCATATCGGACGATGAATGAAATGATGTACAAATGAGTACAGGGTACATAGAGCTTAGAGTTACCAGACATTCATCTTTCAGGATTAGGGAAAACCTCCAACGTTAAGTCATATCGGACGATGAATGAAATGATGTACAAATGAGTACAGGGTACATAGAGCTTAGAGTTACTAGACATTCATCTTTCAGTATAAGGGAAAACCTCCAACGTTAAGTCATATCGGACGATGAATGAAATGATGTACAAATGAATACTAGGTACATAGAGCTTAGAGTTTCGACATTAATCTTTTGGTATAAGAGAAATTCTAACTCCTAACTCACCGTAATTAAGATTCGAACTGCAGAGCTCTTGAACGTGAGGCAGACACGCCAACACCTACGCTATAGGGGTGGGCATTTTAGTACTGTTTACTGTAAATAAAATATTTTAAGGTAAATTATTAGCAAAAAATATCTTTTCGATATCTCATTCTTTTTCTTTCTTTGTATTTTATTTTCATTTTGTCATACGGTTAGTCTAAGTATTTTCTTTTGTTCGAGAGAAATAAAGATCTGAGACAAGATATTGTACAACACGATATTTGAGCTGATAATAATTTAGTGCAGGTGCCGAGATTTGAAGAGCAGGTGTGCTGGGAATTTTGGCCGCACATTTGGCACGTTACCTAGCAACGTGCTATGTATATGTAACATTCAACGCCATCTCTCGGGCTTCCCAAAAGCGTAAAGCCGATTGAATTTTATACGATTGACCTCTTAGAGGTTACTGTTCGATGGAAACATATGAAGAACGCCCCAAGGATCTTGTCTCGGATTCCCCTCAGCACGGATATGGTAATGTATTAATCATGTAGGGCGCGCTGGTATCGACAGAGCTAGCGCTAGAACAAAAAGGCACCTGCTACTGCGTGAAAGAACTTCAAGATGGGGAGGAAACTGATTTTTATAAAACTCTCACACGCCGAAGCCCTCTCTAAGGGTTAAAGGCGAGTTTTAGAGATGTTACAGCACACATTGTCATCCAACAACTAAACATCGCCATTCACTCATTAAATAATAATGCTGATAATAATGATAATATGCTTGTCACAAGCAAATCCCTTGGCGCCACTGCTTGATTGGGAGTTAAAACCTACTGTCCGACCACTATATGCATACTCCCTAATCACGACGGGCGTCAAAAACAGGGCGCAGTAGTGTAGGAGGGACGTGGCTATTGCACTGGTTCCTGGCGCGTATTGAATGCAGAATACAACCTGCAACGGCTACTTCACCAGCCAAACTACTACTTAGAGGTCTCATAAAGACAAGCGCAGACCGAACCAATTATCGCAACTGATGTAAATTTCCACCAGAAATTGAACCAGGGTCTCCCACATGGTAAGAAGCTCTATAGCCGCTGTGCTAAGGAAACACATTAATTGCGTGCCTTCTGATGGAAATAATCATTTCTTCCCCACTGGCCCTTTGTAGACTAAGGTTTGGATGAGTAGCACCAGACTGAAAAATGCAATGCCATAGCCGGGATTTGAACCACGGATCTCCCGCTCTTCGTGCGGTTGTTCTAAACCTCTGAGCTACTATGGCCAACGTGCCGACATGACATTAAATTCTCCAACTGACTCGTATGTTTCCCGTTAGACCACTAGGGGTTCTCATATGCTATGAGAAACACACCCTTTGTGACGACTTACTATGCTGTAAGTACTTAAGTCCCAGGCTTCATAGCTACTATGACCAACATGCCGACATGACATTAAATTCTCCAACTGACTCGTATGTTTCCCGGCAGACCACTAAGGGTGTTCATATGCTATGAGACACACACCTTTTGTGACGACTTACAATGCTGTAAGTAACTAGGTCCCAGACTTCATATTTACTATGGCCAACATACCGACATGACATTAAATTCTCCAACTGACTCGTATGTTTCCCGGTATACCACTAAGGGTTCTCATTTGCTATGAGACACGCACCTTTTGTGACGACTTACTATGCTGTAAGTACTTAAGTATCAGGCTTCATAGCTACTATGACCAACATACCGACATGACATTAAATTCTCCATCTGACTCGTATGTTTCCTGGTAGACCACTAGGGGTTCTCATATGCTATGAGACACGCACCCTTTGTGGCGACTTACTATGTTGTAAGTACTTAAGTTGTAAGTCCTAGGCTTCATAGCTACTATGGCCAACATGCCGACATGACATAAAATTCTCCAACTGACTCGTATGTTTCCCGGTAGACCGCTAGGGGTTCTCATATGCTATGAGACACGCACCTTTTGTGACGACTTACTATGCTGTAAATACTTAAGTCTCAGGCTTCATAGCTACTATGACCAACATGCCGACATGACATTAAATTCTCCAACTGACTCGTATGTTTCCCGGTAGACCACTAAGGGTGTTCATATGCTATGAGACACGCACCTTTTTTGGCGACTTACTATGCTGTAAGTAACTAGGTCCCAGACTTCATATTTACTATGGCCAACATACCGACATGACATAAAATTCTCCAACTGACTCGTATGTTTCCCGGTAGACCGCTAGGGGTTCTCATATGCTATGAGACACGCACCTTTTGTGGCAACTTACTATGTTGTAAGTACTTAAGTCCTAGGCTTCATAGCTTCTATGGCCAACATGCCGACATGACATTAAATTCTCCAACTGACTCGTATGTTTCCCGGTAGACCACTAGGGGTTCTCATATGCTATGAGACACGCACCTTTTGTGGCGACTTACTATGCCGTAAGTACTTAAGTCCCAGACTTCATAGCTACTATGACCAACATGCCGACATGACATTAAATTCTCCATCTGACTCGTATGTTTCCCGGTAGACCACTAGGGGTTCTCATATGCTATGAGACACGCACCCTTTGTGACGACTTACTATGCTGTAAGTACTTAAGTCCCAGGCTTCATAGTTACTATGGACAACATGCCAACATGACATTAAATTCTCCAACTGACTCGTATGTTTCCTAGTAGACCACTAGGGGTTCTCATATGTTATGAGACACGCACCTTTTGTGGTGACTTACTATGTTGTAAGTACTTAAGTCCCAGGCTTCATAGTTACTATGACCAACATGCCGACATAACATTAAATTCTCCAACTGACTCGTATGTTTCTTGGTAGACCACTAGAGGTTTTCATATGCTATGAGACACGCACCTTTTGTGACGACTTACTATGCTGTAAGTACTTAAGTCCCAGGCTTCATAGTTACTATGACCAACATGCCGACATGACATTAAATTCTCCAACTGACTCGTATGTTTCCTGGTAGACCACTAGAGGTTCTCATATGCTATGAGACACGCACCTTTTGTGACGACTTACTATGCTGTAAGTACTTAAGTCCCAGGCTTCATAGTTACTATGACCAACATGCCGACATGACATTAAATTCTCCAACTGACTCGTATGTTTCCCGGTAGACCACTAGGACTTCTCATATGCTATGAGACACGCACCTTTTGTGACGACTTACTATGCTGTAAGTACTTAAGTCCCAGGCTTCATAGTTACTATGACCAACATGCCGACATGACATTAAATTCTCCAACTGACTCGTATGTTTCCCGGTAGACCACTAGGGGTTCTCATATGCTATGAGACACGCACCTTTTGCGACGACTTACTATTCTGTAAGTACTTAAGTCCCAGGCTTCATAGCTACTATGACCAACATGCCGACATGACATTAAATTCTCCAACTGACTCGTATGTTTCCCGGTAGACTACTAGGAGTTCTCATATGCTATGAGACACGCACCTTTTGTGGCAACTTACTATGCTGTAAGTACTTAAGTCCCAGGCTTCATAGCTACTATGACCAACATGCCGACATGACATTAAATTCTCCAACTGACTCGTATGTTTCCCGGTAGACCACTAGAGGTTCTCATATGCTATGAGACACGCACCTTTTGTGGCGACTTACTATGCTGTAAGTACTTAAGTCCCTGGCTTCATAGCTACTATGACCAACATGCTCACATGACATTAAATTCTCCAACTAAATTATAAATTGTAAATTATAAATTCTACCCTAAAATATTTTATTTTGCCTTCTGAGCTACTTAAGGCAAACCATCTGCAGCATCTGCCTTAAAATGTTAGAAGGAATCTGATGCACTACACTCACATAACTTTGTCTACTCTTGTACAAACTGTTCTTAGAAACACTTATTCCTTCGTCTGCTTCAATAAAACATCATCATTTTGCTAATCTTACTGCAGATATATTTGGGAATACAGTAGACTTTAAGTGACAGTCAAATGTTTCAGAGCTGGTATCTATTTGCTGCCTTTAAATTGCATTCTCTTGACATGGAAGAAAGTTAACAAAAATGAATAACGATCTCCTATTTGAGCGATGTATAAGTATTGGAAAGTTCAGACAAATAAGAATAAACATTTTGGAAAGAGTTTACAAAACCATAAACAATAATAAATTGTATTTTATGTTATTTTATTTCTACCTAAACAACAATAAGTTCTTAAGAGGGACGTATTAGGTTTAGGTTCGTTAAAGGAATGAACATATTCGATGGGTTGTGAACTATTTCTATGTCAAGTGATCTTATATTAATTATAAGTGAGTGCTTCCACGACTGCAGTCGAAAAGCGTGACTCTGTGTGTGAGTTTATGGTGACTTATAGTGAGTGTTGTTACTACAGGAGATTCGATACGTCCTCTGCTCGACTCCCCAGTGAATGAGCCGGTCGGAAGAACACAACATAAAGAAGTTTTGGAGAACTGACTTCAGCACAATGTGTTCAAAAAACATTTTTTGTTTTCATTGAGCTTCTTCGCATGTAGGACTTACAAGTGGACCTTGGTATCAAATGTCAGTCAGGGGCACACAAACTTCTTCATTTCTGGGATGCCCCACTTGGGGAATAGGCATAATTCCCCAAGAATTTCAGAAGAAAAAAGAACAATAACATGAAAACTCATGACAAACTATATTTTATTTGCTCTGGATCCATCTTCAAAATTTATTCGTGAACATTCACGGTACTGCGGACAATATGACAACTGCTTAGGTTCAATTGGCCAATTTGTTTTTTGTTTTACGTGACGTTTATATATGCAACTGTAAGTATATTTCAAAAGTATCAGCAAAAGTATTTTACGTAGCTTGGATTATAGTAGTGACATTAGGAAATTCCTGTGAAGTAAGACATATATTTTCTCCATTTTAGGCTAATAGTTCACGCGGTGTGGGCGAGCTCTAGGGAACATTGGAACGTCTGAGTGAAGAAGGGATGCAGGATTATGTCTACTTGACGTATTAGCAGTCTTGCGATGCAAAAAGAGCCTACGTGTGACTGTACAATAGAAATAGTACTGCAAGGTAGCCTTAGTTCTTTGAGTCATTATTCTTTTTTATTTTAATGCAAATTATTTTTTGGATCTTCAACGCTTTTAAAATCACGCCTCGACACTTGACCTACGTGTGACTATACAATAGAAAGAGTACTAAAGAGTAGCCTTAGTTCTTTGAGTCATTATTCTCTCTTATTTTAATGAAAATTATTATTTGAAGCTTTCGTCGCTTTGAAAGTCACGCCTCGAAACTTGACCTACGTGAGACTGTACAATAGAAAGAGTACTGAAGAGTAGCCTTAGTTTTTTGAGTCATTATTCTCCCTTATTTTAATGAAAATTATTTTTGTATCTTCCGTCGCTTTGAAAGTCACACCACGACACTGGGCCTACGTGTGACTGTACAATAGAAAGAGTACTGAAGAGTAGTCTTAATTCTTTGACTCATTTATCTCTCTTATTTTAATGAAAATTAGGTATTATTTGGAGCTTCCGTAGCATTGAAAGTCACACCTCGACACTGGACCTACGTGTGACTGTACAATAGAAAGAGTACTAAAGAGTAGCCTTAGTTCTTTGAGTCATTATTCTCTCTTATTTTAATGAAAGTTATGATTTGGAGCTTCCCTCGCTTTAAAAGTCACACCTCGCTACTGGACCTACGTGTGACTGTACAATAGAATGACCACTAAGGAGTAACCCTATTTCTTTGAATCATTAATCTCTCTTATTTTAATGAAGATTATCATTTGGAGCTTCCCTCGCTTTGAAACTCGCGTCCCGCTACTGGACCTACGTGTGACAGTACAATAGAAAGAATACTGAAGAGTAGCTTTAGTTCTTTGAGTCATTATTCTCTCTTATTTTAATGAAAATTATTACTTGGAGCTTCCCTCGCTTTGAAAGTTACACCTCGCAAATGGACCTACGTGTGACTGTACAATAGAAAGGGTAGTAAAGAGTAAGCTTAGTTTTTGAGTCATTTGTCTCTCTTATTTTAATGAAAGTTATTATTTGGAGCTTTGCTCACTTTGAAAGTCACGCCTTGCTACTGGACCTACGTGTGACTGTACAAATGAAAGAGTACTAAAGAGTAGCCTTAATTGTTTGAGTCATTATTCTCCCTTATTTTAATGAAAATTATTATTTGTGGCTTCCCTGGATTTGAAAGTCATGCCTTGACACTGGACCTACGTGTGACTGTACAATAGAAAGAGTACTAAAGAGTAGCCTTAGTTCTTTGACTCATTATTCTCTCTTATTTTAATGAAAATTATTATTTGTGGCTTCCCTGGATTTGAAAGTCATGCCTTGACACTGGACCTACGTGTGACTGTACAATAGAAAGAGTACTCAAGAGTAGCCTTAGTTCCTTGAGTCATTATTCTCTCTTATTTTAATGAAAGTTATTATTTGGAGCTTCCCTCGCTTTGAAAGTCACACCTCGACACTAGACCTACGTGTGACTATTCAATAGAAAGATTACTAAAGAGTAGCCTTAGTTCTTTGAGTCATTATTCTCCCTTATTTTAATAAAAACTATTATTTGGAGCTTCCCTCGCTTTGAAAGTCACACCTCGACACTAGATCTACGAGTGGCTGTACAATAGAAAGAGTACTAAAGAGTAGCCTTAGTTCTTTGAGTCATTATTCTCTCTTATTTTAATGAAAATTATTATTTGGAGCTTCCCTCGCTTTGAAAGTCGCAGCTCGACACTGGACCTACGTGTGACTGTACAATAGAAAGAGTACTAAAGTGTAGCTTTAGTTCTTTTGGTCATTAGTCTCTCTTATTTTAAGGAAAATTATTATTTGGAGCTTACCTCGCTTTGAAAGTCACGCCTCGACACTGGACCTACGTGTGACTGTACAATAGAAAGAGTACTAAAGTGTAGCTTTAGTTCTTTTGGTCATTAGTCTCTCTTATTTTAAGGAAAATTATTATTTGGAGCTTACCTCGCTTTGAAAGTCGCAGCTCGACACTGGACCTACGTGTGACTGTACAATAGAAAGAGTACTCAAGAGTAGCCTTAGTTCCTTGAGTCATTATTCTCTCTTATTTTAATGAAAGTTATTATTTGGAGCTTCCCTCGCTTTGAAAGTCAACCCTCGACACTAGACCTACGTGTGACTATTCAATAGAAAGATTACTAAAGAGTAGCCTTAGTTCTTTGAGTCATTATTCTCTCTTATTTTAATGAAAATTATTATTTGGAGCTTCCCTCGCTTTGAAAGTCAACCCTCGACACTAGACCTACGTGTGACTATTCAATAGAAAGATTACTAAAGAGTAGCCTTAGTTCTTTGAGTTATTATTCTCTCTTATTTTAATGAAAATTATTATTTGGAGCTTCCCTCGCTTTGAAAGTCACACCTCGACACTAGATCTACGAGTGGCTGTACAATAGAAAGAGTACTAAAGAGTAGCCTTAGTTCTTTGAGTCATTATTCTCTCTTATTTTAATGAAAATTATTATTTGGAGCTTCCCTCGCTTTGAAAGTCGCAGCTCGACACTGGACCTACGTGTGACTGTACAATAGAAAGAGTACTAAAGTGTAGCTTTAGTTCTGTTGGTCATTAGTCTCTCTTATTTTAAGGAAAATTATTATTTGGAGCTTCCCTCGCTTTGAAAGTCGCAGCTTGACACTGGACCTACGTGTGACTGTATAATAGAAAGAGTACTAAAGTGTAGATTTAGTTCTGTTGGTCATTAGTCTCTCTTATTTTAAGGAAAATTATTATTTGGAGCTTCCCTCGCTTTGAAAGTCGCAGCTTGACACTGGACCTACGTGTGACTGTATAATAGAAAGAGTACTAAAGTGTAGATTTAGTTCTGTTGGTCATTAGTCTCTCTTATTTTAAGGAAAATTATTATTTGGAGCTTCCCTCGCTTTGAAGGTCGCAGCTTGACACTGGACCTACGTGTCACTGTACAATAGAAAGAGAACTGAAGAGTAGCTTTAGTTCTGTGAGTCATTATTCTCTCCTATTTTAATGAAAATTATTATTTGGAGCTTACCTCGCTTTGAAAGTCACGCCTCGAAACTTAACCTACGTGTGACTATATAATAGAAAGAGTACTGAAGAGTAGCCTTAGTTCTTTGAGTCATTATTCTCTCTTATTTTAATGAAAATTATTATTTGTGGCTTCCCTCGCTTTCAAAGTCACGCCTCGACACTGGACCTACGTGCGACTGTATAATGGAAAGAGTACTGAAGGGTAGCCTTAGTTCCTTGAGTCATTATTCTCTCTTATTTTAATGAAAGTTATTATTTGGAGCTTCCCTCGCTTTGAAAGTCACACCTCGACACTAGACCTACGTGTGACTATTCAATAGAAAGATTACTAAAGAGTAGCCTTAGTTCTTTGAGTCATTATTCTCTCTTATTTTAATGAAAATTATTATTTGTAGCTTCCCTCGCTTTGAAAGTCACGCCTCGACACTTGACCTACGTGTGACTATATAATAGAAAGTGTACTGAAGAGTAACCTTAGTTCTCTGAGCCATTATTCTCTCTTATTTTAATGAAAATTATTATTTGTGGCTTCCCTAGCTTTGAAAGTCACGCCTCGACACTGGACCTACGTGTGACTGTATAATAGAAAGAGTACTGAAGAGTAGCCTTAGTTATTTGAGTCATTATTCTCTCCTATTTTAATAGAAATTATTATTTGGAGATTTCCTAGCTTTGAAAGTCATGCCTTGACACTGGACCTACGTGTGACTGTACAATAGAAAGAGTACTGAAGAGTAACCATAGTTATTTGAGTCATTATTCTCTCTTGTTTTAATAAAAATTATTATTGGAGCTTCCCTCACTTTGAAAGTCACACCTCGACACTGGACCTACGTGTGACTGTACAATACAAAGAGTACTGAAGAGTAGCCCTAGTTCTTTGAGTCATTATTCTCTCTTATTTTAATGAAAATTATTATTTGGAGCTTCCCTCGCTTTGAAAGTCACGCCTCGACACTGAGATTAGAGTATTGTTGGCTTAAGACGTTCACTGTCAATCTGATGTGGACATAATTTTGAAGGTAATTGTACGCGTTATGGCGCCTGTTGCCGCATTGGCGAGCCACAAAGCCATGCGGATTGCCTCAACCGCTGCATATTGCGCATGCCTGGTAGCGTTATCCGCCGCAGATTATGAAAAGCTGTTGCTACTACTTTTTGATAGGACCTAACATGGTGGTCGGATGTCCGGGAACCAGATTTCTGTTTTACATGCTACATTACATCAACAGTGCGACGTCATGTAAATATCTCACCAGCTTATGCTACTATAAAAATAATGCTAGAGGCATTTTGATACGCCAGCCCTTACTTTTATTATACAAGAGGAGTAATCTGGTTTTGGAGCAGCAGGATCTACCAGTGATGATGTTTTAGCATCCGAAGTATTTTAGGAAAAAGATGAAAAGTCAAGTTAGAAACTCATGTAGTTCGTAGACTTTAGGAAAGCATTTGATCCTGTAAATAGTAAAAGATTGTGGAGTATAGTGGACAAAATGGTATAGTCTACTCACGTAGGAGAAGTATTCAAAAGTTGATATAGAGGCACACAAATTATATAAGTATAAAGCGCGTTAAAACAAAGAAACAAAAGTGAATCAGGAATTAAGACAGGGAGGCCTTCTTTCTCCCACGTTGCTGTGGACGATCTGATTAACATATATGAAGTAATAAAACTAAATACAAATTAAAACTTATAAGTTATTTTCTACATTGATGATGTAGAAATAATACAGGACAGTGAAGATAGCCTCCCACATTCCAGGTATAAAACGCATTTACTGGGAAAGGAACCCATTACGACGGTTCTTGATGACAAGTGAAGACACTGTTTCCCAGAAAATGCTAGAATATAGTCTTCGATCACGGTTCTCACTTTTTTTCTCATTTTTATCTCCCTCTTTATGTTACAGGATTACTGTGAAGTCATGCGTTACCGCTGGAGGGGAGCGTCGCCGTAATCCTTTACCAGGCGAGTAATCCAGCCAATAAATGTTAGGGAACTCAGCACGACTCTGTCACTTACGTTGTCCGTTTCTGGAGCCCATATCTCTCGTCCGGTTCCTCCTGGGGTTATACACATTACGTTACGAGTAGGGTCTATAGAGGTCGCCGTAGCTGACCTCCCTCTTGTACCGGGGAGTAACCGAGCTGCCCCCGACAGGCGCCCGGCGCCTCCGTGGGGTACTCCTGTAGGGCAAGACCTAAAGACTAACAAGTCCTCCCATCTGGTCCGAAAACAAAAGACTATTGGAAGTTGTGGCATAATCCAGTGCCATTATGTTGCAAAACCGCATATTATTTAAATTGTTTGGGTTCTTGTTGTTGAAATTTGGAGCTATGAGTTCTCTTCTCAGGTGAATGGTTATAGGAAGATGGGCTTGTAGATGTTGGTTGCCCAGTAGAATCAATAATTCTCAAATGACTGTGAAATTTTGTTTAATTCACTTGTAGTCTGTTTGTTCCATTAAGACTGAGTTAGAACGGTGACTACTTCCAATTAAATTATACCAACGTATTACATCTTCTTCTCCTGACCAACACGTCTGACTTCTTCAAGTATGATGTAGCAAGTAACTTTTCTCGACTTCGCGATTCAGTTCGAACCTATTTCTGCTCCCCACTGTCACTTATCACATGACCAAAATAGCTCAACCTTCTCTCCATTTTTCAAATCTTACTTTATTATTGGTTTCTGATTTATTTCGATTTATTTTTCATTGGTTTCCAAAACTCATCTAACTCATTTACTTAACGCCTACCCTGAGTTCGGACACGCCTACCCTGGGCTCTCTGTAACGGTATACATCGTTATCACATCAGTAAACTAAGACCTTCTGGCCTTCATGCCTCATTGCACCCTGAAAGCCTTTTTGTCTCAATGCATTCCTTTCTATAGTTCTAAGACGTTCAACCCTTTCTGACACAAAGAAGGTAACGGTCCTCTTTCCTGTCCCTTACAGCGTGTAGATTTCAGTAGAGTATTTTCCCTACTTTACCTTGATTCTGACATGCCTGCTATATTAAATTATGTTCTTTCCTCCTCATTGTTTAACTAAACTGCTATTTTATTCATCATCCTAACCATTCTAATTTCATATTAATATAATAAGATTTATATATATGTAGGTTTATCAAAGCATTTTTATTAATTAATATTCCTTCCTTCAATATCGAGATTTCTATTAATTTGTTGCCTTCTAATCGCTGTCTGATACTGACTGAGGTTAAAAAGCGGATACGCCACTTACGCGCGCCAACCCCAAAAGCGGAAGGCTACCGACCAACTTCGCTAGGACCGCCTGGTGATCTAGCACACCTACTAGCTATGCAGGCGACTACGCGGGATTATATGACTCCCCTGAACCATGTCCGGAGACGTACATGATCTCCCAAGGGTATCGGGAAACACTGCCTCCTCGAGTCCAACCCAATCCGAACAACTCCCATTCAGGGAGGGGCTCGAATGTTCGGCCCGAAGCTCCTCTAGTAACGTCAGAGGTACCACGAGTGCTAGGGGTCAGAAGCGCCCGCACTGCGGCAGCTGTAGCGGACGGATCTCCCAAAAGATTCAATTGTGGGTCTAGGTGCTTGTGTAATGGCCATGCTAGGAATCAACCTCCACCACTTTGTGGGGTTAATGCCCTGCGCATCTAGCACTTTATAGCGAACTCCGGAAATTGGTTCGATACTGGGGGGTGTAGCTTTCAGAGATAGGCAACTCAGAGAGGGTAGGGAACGTAACCGCCATCCGGGCGAGAAAGGTTTACTAACCCCAAAGTCGTATAGAAGCTAGGTTTATTAACTGAATATATACAAGGCCTGAAAGACAGATAATATGAGGAAGACTAGAAAATATGAAATCATTTCAATTTTATAGGCAAATGAAAAGAAATTGGGAAAGAGAAGCATATGTAGATTACTGCAATAGGCAAGAGAGAGAAGGGCTAGCTTGGATGAGAACAGGAACAATATTCCTAAGAGAGGTAAGAGGTAGGGAAAAGGGAATTTGTGAATTGCGTGGGGGAAAAGAAAGTATAGAACACTATGTAACAGAATGCGAGGAGTTAGCAATATGGAGAAAAAAGGTTTGGGAGGAAAAATGGGAGAAACTAGAGAAGAGGATAGTAGATAAGTTAACGAGCAGGGAGGAAAAGAAGGTAAGCAGTATTGGTAAGTTCTTGTAGAAAGTAAAAGAAAATGGGCCAGAAATGTAAAGAATATAAGAAAGGAAGATGAGGGGGAAGAATGGGACCAATTAAGTAACAAGGAGGCATGGAGGTTAAGAGTTACCTGACAGAGCAGAAGACCAGGGTGTCATGTAAGCCAAGGTAGCAACAAGGTAAAGACAAATAAATGTAAAGAATATAAGAAAGTAAGATGAGGGGGAAGAAAGGGGTTAATTAAGTAACAATGAGGTATGGAGGTTAAGAGCTACCTGACAGAGCAGAAGACCAGGATGTCATGTAAGCCAAGGTAGCAACAAGGTAAAGACAAATAAATGTAAAGAATATAAGAAAGGAAGATGAGGGGGAAGAAAGGGACAAATTAAGTAACAAGGAAGCATGGAGGTTAAGAGCTACCTGACAGAGCAGAAGACCGGGATGTCATGTAAGCCAAGGTAGCAACAAGGTAAAGACAAATATATGTAAAGAATATAAGAAAGGAAGATGAGGGGGAAGAAAGGTGCTAATTCACTAACAAGGAGGCATGGAGGTTAAGATCTACCTGGCAGAGCAAAAGACCAGGGTGTCATGTAAGCTGAGGTAGTAATAAGGTAAAGACAAATAAATGTAAAGAATATAAGAAAGGAAGATGAGGGGGAAGAAAGGGACTAATTAAGTAACAAGGAGACATGGAGGTTAAGAGCTACCTGACAGAGCAGCAGACCAGGGTGTCATGTAAGACAAGGTAGCAACAAGGTAAAGACAAATAAATGTAAAGAATATAAGAAAGGAAGATGGGGGGGAGGAAGAATGGGACTAATTAAGTAACAAGGAGGCATGGATGTTAAGATCTACCTGGCAGCGCACGAGACCAGGGCACAATGTAAGCAAAGGTAGCAACATGGTAAAGACAAATATATGTAAAGAATATAAGAAAGCAAGATGAGGGGGATGAATGGGGCTAATTAAGTAACAAGGAGGCATGGATGTTAAGATCTACCTGGCAGAGCACAAGACCAGGGTACCATGTAAGCCAAGGTAGCAACATGGTAAAGACAAATAAATGTAAAGAATATAAGAAAGCAAGATGAGGGGAAAGAAAGGGACTAATTAAGTAACAAGGAGACATGGAGGTTAAGAGCTACCTGACAGAGCAGAAGACCAGGGTGTCATGTAAGCCAAGGTAGCAACAAGGTAAAGACAAATAAATGTAAAGCATATAAGAAAGTAAGATGCGGGGGAAGAAAGGGGCTAATTAAGTAACAAGGAGGCATGGATGTTAAGATCTACCTGGCAGAGCACAAGACCAGGGTGTCATGTAAGCCAAGGTAGCAACAAGATAAAGACAAATAAATGTAAAGAATATAAGAAAGAAAGATGAGGGGGAAGAAAGGGGCTAATTAAGTAACAAGGAGACATGGAGGTTAAGAGCTACCTGACAGAGCAGAAGACCGGGATGTCATGTAAGCCAAGGTATCAACAAGGTAAAGACAAATAAATGTAAAGAACATAAGAAAGTAAGATGAGGGGGAAGAAAGGGGTTAATTAAGTAACAATGAGGCATGGAGGTTAAGAGATACCTGACAGAGCAGAAGACCAGGGTGTAATGTAAGCCAAGGTAGCACAAAGGTAAAGAGAAATAAATGTAAAGAATATAAGAAAGGAATATGAGAGGGAAGAAAGGGGCTAATTAAGTAACAAGGAGACATGGAGGTTAAGAGCTACCTGACAGAGCAGAAGACCAGGGTGTCATGTAAGCCAAGGTAGCAACAAGGTAAAGACAAATAAATGTAAAGTATATAAGAAAGTAAGATGCGGGGGAAGAAAGGGGCTAATTAAGTAACAAGGAGGCATGGATGTTAAGATCTACCTGGCAGAGCACAAGACCGGGATGTCATGTAAGCCAAGGTATCAACAAGGTAAAGACAAATAAATGTAAAGAATATAAGAAAGTAAGATGAGGGGGAAGAAAGGGGTTAATTAAGTAACAATGAGGCATGGAGGTTAAGAGATACCTGACAGAGCAGAAGACCAGGGTGTCATGTAAGCCAAGGTAGCAACAAGATAAAGACAAATAAATGAAAATAATATAAGAAAGAAAGATGAGGGGAAAGAAAGGGGCTAATTAAGTAACAAGGAGACATGGAGGTTAAGAGCTAGCTGACAGAGCACAAGACCAGGGTGTCATGTAAGCCAAGGTAGCACCAAGGTAAAGACAAATAAATGTAAAGCATATAAGAAAGTAAGATGAGGGGGAAGAAAGGGACTAATTAAGTAACAAGGAGACATGGAGGTTAAGGGCTATCTGACAGAGCAGAAGACCAAGGTGTCATGTAAGAGAAGGTAGCAACAAGGTAAAGACAAGTAAATGTAAAGAATATAAGAAAGGAAGATGAGGGGGAAGAAAGGGGTTAATTAAGTAACAAGGAGGCATGGAGGTTAAGAGCTACCTGACAGAGCAGAAGATCAGGGTGTCATGTAAGACAAGGTAGCAACAAGTTAAAGACAAGTAAATGTAAAGAATATAAGAAAGGAAGATGAGGGGGAAGAAAGGGACTAATTAAGTAACAAGGAGACATGGAGGTTAAGAGCCACCTGACAGAGCAGAAGACCCGGATGACATGTAAGCATAGGCGGGAAAGTGCTATGACAAGGGTATACAAAAACTGCTACAGCGCATGCAAAAGTGCATCGATCGCAATGGTGATTGCGTTGAAAAATAGCTGTAAGTTCTGCCTTTCCATCAATGTAACATTCATTGTCAATAAGGATGTTTTCTATATTAAATAAAATTGTAGATCTTATTTTAATGACACGCCTCGTACTCTGCAAATGCAGACGGACAGACACACAAGAAATAGTAGTATTTGTAGTAGTAATAATAATATTAATAATGATCACAATGATAACATTGATAACAATGATAATAATGATAATGATGATAATGATGATAATGATGATAATGATGATAATGATGATGATGATACTGATGATAATGATGATAATGATAATGATGATAATGATGATAATGATGATGATAATGATGATGGTGATAACATTGATAACAATGATAATAATGATAATGATGATAATGATGATAATGATGATAATGATGATGATAATGATGATAAAGATAATGATAATGATGATGATAATGATGATAATGATGATAACGATGATAATGATGATAATGATGATAATGATGATAATGATAATGATGATAATGATGATAATGATGATAATGATGATGATAATGATGATAATGATGATGATAATGATGATAATGATGATAATGATGATAATGATGATAATGATGATAAAGATGATAATGATGATGATAATGATGATAATGATGATGATAATGTTGATAATGATGATAATGATGATAATGATGATAATGATAATGATGATGATAATGATGATAAAGATGATAATGATGATAATGATGATAATGATGATGATAATGATTATGATGATAACATTGATAATAATGATAATAATGATAATGATGATAATGATGATAATGATGATAATGATGATAATGATGATAATGATGATAATGATGATAATGATGATGATGATGATAATGATGATAATGATGATAATGATGATAATGATGATTATGATGATAATGATGATAATGATGATAATGATGATAATGATGATTATGATGATAATGATAATGATGATAATGATGATAATGATGATAATAATGATAATGATGATAATAATGATAATGATGATAATGATGATGATGATAATGATAATGATAATGATGATAATGATGATAATGATGATGATAACATTGATAACAATGATAATGATGATAATGATGATAATGATGATAATGATGATAATGATGATAATGATGATAATGATGAAAATGATGATAATGATGATGATAATGATGATGATGATGATGATGATGATGATGATAATGATGATAATGATGATAATGATGATGATAATGATGATAATGATGGTAATGATGATGATGATGATAATGATGATAATGATGATAATGATGATAATGATGATAATGATGATAATGATGATAATGATGATAATGATGATGATGATGATAATGATGATAATGATGATAATGATGATAATGATGATAATGATGATAATGATTATGATGATGATTATGATGATGATGATGATAATGATGATAATGATGATAATGATGATGATGATAATGATGATAATAATGATGATAATAATGATGATAATGATGATAATAATGATGATAATAATGATAATAATAATAATAATAATAATAATAATAATAATAATAATAATAATAATAATAATAATAATAATAATAATAATAATAATAATAATAATAATAATAATAATAATAATAATAATAATAATAATAATAATAATAATAATAATAATAATAATAATAATAATAATAATAATAATAATAATAATAATAATAATAATAATAATAATAATAATAATAATAATAATAATAATAATAATAATAATAATAATAATAATAATAATAATAATAATAATAATAATAATAATAATAATAATAATAATAATAATAATAATAATAATAATAATAATAATAATAATAATAATAATAATAATAATAATAATAATAATAATAATAATAATAATAATAATAATAATAATAATAATAATAATAATAATAATAATAATAATAATAATAATAATAATAATAATAATAATAATAATAATAATAATAATAATAATAATAATATAAACAAGTATTAATATTTTATATAATTCCGGCTATAAAGCTGCACTTTTGCTGAATACACTGCTTTCTTCCCAATTTGCTCTGTATGAAAATGAAGTATTTTCGACACGCTCGTTCTCTAGTAACGTAGGCGGTGTAACCAACGGAATGGTTGAGTCTGTATGTACTGGAACTCTCCCTTAGGGATGTCTTGGCTTTGATCCCCGAGGGAAGCTAATCCTTTAGTGGCCTTCCTCAGTCTCAAAGCTTAAAACCTTAGCATGATCTGTCAAAGAGCCACTTTACTGTAAAAGCAATGGAGATGGCATACAAGCCACCTGAGTCTTGAGGAGGTAAACTGAATACTAATCCAAACAGCGTTCATAGAGTCAAATCCTTAGTACTATATTGTGATAGAGGCACCAAGCTATCAACATGTCATGTAAACGTTTACATAAGCTTCTCTATCCATGTCTAATTGACATATATCTGTTTTTTTATTCAAATAAGAACATTTTTTCTATCCTCATTGGTTAATTAGCACAAGTTTTAACAAAGCGATGGTTGCAAATTAAACAATGACGGCCTAACTCTATATGTAGAAAGAGTTTTTTACGAGAGCTGTTCAATAAAGAATGATCTTTTTTTTTTTTTTTTTGACAACGTATCTTTACTCAGCCTCATAATTTTGATGGTTCTTCTCAAAATAGTCTCCCCTGAATGCGATGCATTTGTCCTAGTGTTTCTGCCAGTCTTCAAAGACATGCTGGAAACAATTTTAGAGAGAACCCTCAAAATCGCCTCCGCAGCCTTCATCACTGCTTCTGATGATAGCTAATGCCTCCCACGAAGGCGTTTCTTCAAGTTAGGGAATAGAAAATGTCACATGGTGCTAAATCCGGACTGTACGGAGGATGAGGACATGAAATGTGTCGTGTTTAACGCCCGCTTTTACTACATACGGCACCGCAGGCGGTGGGAGGATGAGGGATGTACTCTTTCTAGTGTACTGGATCACGCGAAAACAAATTCTTCATTTCCAGAAATAAAAAAAAGTTAGCAGCTAACTATTTGTATATTCCACCGGCAACAGTTTTCTCTGAAAGACTATTTAGCACAGCAGGGCTCATATGTGACAGAAAAGAAGTAGACTTGACCCCGAAAGTGTGAAAATGCTAGTATTCTTGAACAGAAGATTATAAAAGTGGACTGTTTTGCTTTCAAATGTGTTATGTAGGGTTTAAAAATAAGGTTTTAAATTTTGTATCATTAAATATGTGTACCTATTTAAGGATACCCATCTGTGAAAATTGGACAAAAAGTGCAAAAAATGAGAAAAAAAAATGTTCGCCTAGTTATATAGAGTATTCCGTGTACTTCAATTTACTATTATTTTTAATACCATACAACCCTTTAAAATTGTGGCATATGACTATTTAAGTGGGTCACTGGAAGTGGACACAGTGCTTTATATTAGCTATTTTGGTGATTTTGTAGTGTTTTTAATTTTCAGCGCTCTCCAGAATATAAATTGCTTTCAAACTAGAAGCTTAAAAATTTTTGTGCTTTGAATAAATCAGCACCAAAGGAAATTTATGAGAAGATTATATAAAGAACATTGCAAGTACAGTTCTTATCGTCGAAGACACTAGTGTCCTGGTGACCATTACAAATTTAAACGAGTGTATAATTAAAATTAATTATGTCTTGGACTGTATGTCATGCTGGTTTAAAGCGAACAAATTATCTGTGAATCTAGACAAAACAAAAGTGGTCAAATTTATAACCTGTCGTACATCACATACTCAAATAGAAATCGGGATTAATGATATGTTATTAGATGAAATTGACAGCATAAAATTTCTGGGCCTTCAAGTGGACAGATGTTTAGATTGGAAAGCTCACATAAATTATATCTTACCTAAACTCAGCTCTGCCTGTTATGCTATCCGAGAGCTGGTTAATGTGAGTTCTAATGACACACTTAAATTAGTATGTTATGCATACTTTAACTCTATTATGGAATACGAAATATTATTTTGGGGCAACTCAGTAGAAAGTAAAGAAATATTTCTTATGCAAAAGAGGGTTATAAGAATCATTACTAACACCCACAACAGATGCTCCTGTAAAGATCTTTTTACAAGATTGAAGATATTAACGCTTCCTTGCATGTATATATTCTCGATCCTAAAATTCTTTGTATGCAATCGTGCCTTATTTGCAACAAATAATGTAATTCACAAAATAAACACTAGACAAAAGTATAATATCCATTATCCCAGTGCTAAACTTTCTTGCTTCCAGAAAGGTGTGCATTATAAAACTATCAAAATATTTGGCACACTTCCTAATGTTCTTAAAGAAAAAAATGATAATTTCGGTGCTTTTAAAAATGCTGTTAGAGAGTACCTTTGCTCAAAATCTTTTTATTTTGTACAAGATTATCCTGATAGTGCTTCTGTAGCTCTGTAAGTAATATCTAACTGTTCCAATGACAAATCATTACTAATAAATCTTTGATGCATGTTGAAAGTTTATTTTTAATGTATATGTATTTAATAAACAACAAGAATGGTATCCATTGCAAAAAGGTTGAGACGTACTGACATAAGCCAAGTAAAAGCTGAATTAAAAAGTGTTTCATTTTGTATCATATATAATTATCCCTCCTTTGCTTTCCATATTGTTGTTCATATTGCCTGTGTACTTTAACATGTGTCTTATGTTAACTTTTGTACATATATATGCTATTAAACTTTATATCTCTGGACCTGTTGAAAGTTCACAGCCTTTTCTGGCTGCAAGTGAACCTACTGAACGCAAATCAATCTAATCTAATCTATAAATTGTTGGTATAAGGTATATAAAATAAATGAGACTGTGTAGAACGACTATCTCTGACAGCAATATAAAGTATACTTTTGTCAAACGGTTGTGGAAATACTGCAGCAAAAGCACAGAAGACTCTGAAGTGGACTGTACCTGACTATAGCAATTCTTGGGTGTACAACAATGTTGCCGGCTTTTTAATTGGCTCTTCATAACGGAAGCCGGCCAGAAATGTTCTCCGGGAGCGAGGATTATAATAGACACGACACAAGTATATTAATTTAAAATAATAACTGCGAGTATGTATAAACAAACAGTTGTAATGGGCTGTCCTGGGTTTGCACAACCAAACTTATTACAGCGAGCTAACATTTGGTTCACCATTAAGCAAGTGCACCATTTGGTTACGTCACGCACGCGTCTATAAACACGTTGTGTTTGTCTCGTCTATAATCTCATCACAAGATATGTTTAAATGATTGTTTGAGAGTTGGTAATGCTCACTGGAAATTCCAATATGTTGCACTAATGTGATTAACTCTATTCTAGCAATAACTGTTCTTTAAGTTGTGTTATTTTTATTTTGCTTGTGAATATTGGAATGAAGTGTTGTTCACAAAGAATATTACAATTAAATAAATATGACAATAAATTCTTCACAGGACTAGTTTCACAGTTAACTCAGTGCATCATCAGTTTGTTAATTGTTTGATAATTAGAAGAATTTCTACTTTTTCAAAACATAAGTGAAGTTGGTCACAAATTATTATATTTTCTTGTAACATTTGTATTTCTACACCGTTAGTAGCTTCAGCAATTAGTATTAAGGAAATATTTTGTACGTCATTTGCATATCAATCAAATAATCAGGAATTTAAAGTCCATTTACATACCTCGCCCACACTTCAACATGCCTGCAACAATTTTAGCATAATGTAATGTTACATTTATATGACCTTCTCTATCTATTTATATTTATTTGTATACATGAGGGCTGTTCAATAAAGAATGATCATAATTTTTTACGGTCATAATTTTTCGCACTAAAATTGAACCTTATATTCTGTTAGCTTAATGTGAAACAAACACGCCGTAGTAGTTTCATTGTTGGTACTCCTGGTTCCCTCCTGTGAGAACCAGGCAAGTTCAGACATGTTCAGTATCGCTTACCGCTGCAATGGAGGTAACACGCAAGGAACAATATGCGGCTTTGAAACTCGGCTTTCGTCTCAACAAATATCAGTTGAGGCCTATACAATGTTACAGGAGGCCTATGGAGAGTCTGTTCTTCCCGACAGCACAGCTCGAAGGAGGCTTAACATGTTTAAAGAGGGGAGACAATCAATTTCAAAGGAAGGTGGACCCGGTGCTCCAGTTACTGCTCTTACGGAAGAAAACATCAACACTGCTGCTGCCATTGTGAGAGAGGATCGACGAATTACCTTAAGATCACTTTC
Organism: Mantis religiosa; assembly: GCA_030765055.1. Classification (NCBI taxonomy): domain Eukaryota; kingdom Metazoa; phylum Arthropoda; class Insecta; order Mantodea; family Mantidae; genus Mantis; species Mantis religiosa. Next base: position 26,673,010 of record CM060947.1, read on the forward strand.
TGAAATATTTAACATTTCGTTGGGTGCCACCCACACGTTGGTGACAGAAACATTACACATGAGACGTGTTTGTGCGCGATGGGTTGATTCCCGAACAAAAGGACATTCGCATGCAGTTAAAGTTGATGTTGGAGCAAAATCCTGAGTTTCTTTCAAATGATGAAACTTGGCTATATCATTTTGATCCTGAGGGCAAACAGCAAAGCTCAGTGTAGAAATCTCCTTCATCACCAACCCCGAAAAAATCAAAAGTGGTTGCTTCTGCTGGGAAAGTTATGGTTATCTCATTCTTTGATATTCATGGAATGGTTTATCAGCATGTTGTACCTGCAGACACATCAGTAACTGGACAATACTACAGGGATGTCCTGAAAACTTTGCAAGTACATATCAGATGCAAAAGACCACATTTACGTGAAGCAGGCTGGATGTTGCACCACGATAATGCGCGGCCGCATATTGCCAATGTTTTTGCGTGAAATGCATCCCTCACCCTCCCTATAGTCCGGATTTAGCCCCATGTGACCTTTTTTCTATTCCCTAACTTGAAGAAACACCTTCGTGGGAGGCATTATCCATCATCAGAAGTAGTAGTGAAGGCTGCGGAGGTGATTTTGAAGAATCTCTCAAAAAATGGTTTCCAGCATGTCTTTGAAGACTGACAGAAACGCTGGGATAAGTACATCGCATTCACGGGAGGCTAGTTTGAGAAGGACCATCAAAATTATGAGGATCAGTAAAGGTGCGTTGTCAAAAAAATGTGATCGGTTTTTATTGAACAGTCTTCGTATATTCTACAAACTACTCTTTCAAAAGTTGATTTTTCCTATCTACTTCATGCTAACAGAGATAAAAGTTCAAAAATTCGTTTGTTTTCCCATATAACATTTAAATAGAAGCTTTGATAAATTGTTCTAAGGATTTCGATTAAAATTCCGTATATTTAAGACATTTTATAAATAATTAAATGCCCAACTTACGTTTTCTGAGAATAACTTCATTCTATAAGTAGCAAACCTTAAATTATAGACAAACTCTTAGTTACAAAGACTTCAGATTTCGTTAAAGTACAAATTTGTGCCAAACAATGCGTTTAATTTCAACCATTTCGGAGATGCTTTTTGTTGATTGTATCTTCCAATAATTATAAGAAAACATATACTTTATTGTATACATAATCCTTCATGATCACTTTCCTCTCGGGTAGCCAGTCAGGTGAAAAGGTGATTAGATATCAACGTTTCGGGAGTGTGCATCTCTCCCATCATCAGGATATTTATAAAATGTTATAACCACAAATGAAACACTGGATATAAAACAAATATAAACAAAGACAAAACACTATCAAAATTCGCACTACTGAACAAAAGACTGTTTTCAGTAAATTAAATGCCAGGTCAGGAGATGGCGTGATTATAGGAAATTGCGTCAAAGAAACGTAACTACTTAACTTGATTATCCAGCTGTATTGATATTTGTTTCTTAATTCGACGGATTTCTCGTTTAAGTTATAGAAAATTGCGTCAAAGAAGCGTTACTACTTAACTTTGGAGCGGTTCTTCTCCTTGTGGGTTGGATTTATATCACACGATGCGGTGACATATCTGAAGTTAGGATACCTATAGGTATTAACCTCCCATACCAACAGCCCTACCTGTTAAAACCTGCAAACCTTAACCCTAGAGCCCCAGATCATACCTCAAGACCTAACCTCTAAATCCCAAAGCTTTCAAGCTCCAGACCAACATACTTTACCTAAGAAACCCTGCAGCCCTTAACCCTAGAGCGCCAGATCATGCCTCAGGACCTAACCTCTAAATCCCACAGCTTTCAAGCTCAAGACCAACAGACTTTACCTAAGAAACCCTGCAGCCCTTAACCCTAGAGCGCCAGATCATACCTCAAGACCTATCTTCTAAATACCACAGCTTTCAAGCTCCAGACCAACAGACTTTATCTAAGAAACCCTGCAGCCCTTAACCCTAGAGTGCCAGAGCATACCTCAGGACACAGCATTATAAGTTACAGCAAATTAAGAGGTTGACTGCCTACCTAAACACTGTCTAAATCTACTAAACATACAGATTGCGCATGGCCGCCATCTTGCTCATTTGGGTCTGCGCTGGAACACTCTCTAATACCCTACTACGCCATATCATACCTCAGGACACAGCATTATAAGTTACAGCAAATTAAGAGGTTGACTGCCTACCTAAACACTGTCTAAATCTACTAAACATACAGATTGCGCATGGCCGCCATCTTGCTCATTTGGGTCTGCGCTGGAACACTCTCTAATACCCTACTACGCCAGATCATACCTCAGGACACAGCATTATAAGTTACAGCAAATTAAGAGGTTGACTGCCTACTTCTTAATTTGCTGTAACTCATAATGCTGTGTCCTGAGGTATGATCTGGCGCTCTAGGGTTAAGGGCTGCAGGGTTTCTTAGGTAAAGCCTGTTGGTCTGGAGCTTGAAAGCTGTGGTATTTAGAGGTTAGGTCTTGAGGTATGATCTGGCGCTCTAGGGTTAAGGGCTGCAGGGTTTCTTAGGTAAAGTCTGTTGGTCTGGAGCTTGAAAGCTGTGGGATTTAGAGGTTAGGTCTTGAGGTATGATCTGGCGCTCTAGGGTTAAGGGCTGCAGGGTTTCTTAGGTAAAGTCTGTTGGTCTGGAGCTTGAAAGCTGTGGGATTTAGAGGTTAGGTCTTGAGGTATGATCTGGCGCTCTAGGGTTAAGGGCTGCAGGGTTTCTTAGATAAAGTCTGTTGGTCTGGAGCTTGAAAGCTGTGGTATTTAGAAGATAGGTCTTGAGGTATGATCTGGCGCTCTAGGGTTAAGGGCTGCAGGGTTTCTTAGGTAAAGTCTGTTGGTCTGGAGCTTGAAAGCTTTGGGATTTAGAGGTTAGGCCCTGAGGCATGATCTGGCGCTCTAGGGTTAAGGGCTGCAGGTTTTAACAGGTAGGGCTGCAGGTATGGGAGGTTAATGGCGGTAGAATTTAATGGTTAGCTCTTGCGGTATGATCTGATGCTCTAGGGTTAAGAGTTTTCACAGGTGAAGTCTGTTGGTCTGTATGGTTGAGAGCTGTATGACTTAGAAGCTAGGTTCTGAGGTATGATCTGGAGCTCTAGGGTTCATAGCTAAATGTTTTTGGTCTAGAGGATAAAGACCGTAGGGTCTTTTATCTATGTTTTATAGGCTGAGGTATGGTCTTATAATTTTGAAGTTAAGTTTGCTAGTCCAGCGATTAAAAGCGGTTAATCTTGAGGCAAGTCAAGTCCTACATTTATTTATAGGTTAATACGCGCTAAAGTTTCGCGCTCCCTCGGTGTGGCGACGCATGTAGAAGCAAAACCTTACCTTGATGTAGAAGCGATGAACCTTTCGTCTAAAAGCCGTGAAGATGATGTTCTGGAAGATTTCTGTAAATCCTCTCTCTGGCAGCCGCGGCGAGTGATGAGATGTGAAACTTCTCAAACGTGGTATTGATACAACTATGGAATAAAATAATTAATACTTTTTTACTTTACTTGGAATTATATTTCTTGACATCATTTTCTTCTTTACATGCGACTTTTTCCACTGATGTATATAGCCCTTTACTATTTTTTAATTTTCTCCTTTTATTTATATATGATGCAATGGTTTTTTTACTTATATTATTTATAGTAGCGTCATGTATAGGATGTATATTTTAAACGTTTACTAAACGTTCACAAATGATGAACTCCAATAACTTCAAATAGTTTCAAGAAGTCTTTTGCCGAAAACGCATCTACCCTCTTCGAGAGTTAAAGCCAGGAGAAAGAATTTAAGAATAAAACCATTGGTTCTTTTTTCTGTTTTTGTTACCGTAATACTTAATTCTGATCGGTCCTATGTCACAATTTGGTATTTCAATAAACCTAAGCATTTGTTGCATCATCTATATGGCCTGCTTGGTTATTAACTTAAGTTGAATTACAGATGGCCATGTTTAGTTAATATATACATATATGCAATATCAGCTTGAACTTTATTATCAAGCTGTATTTATCTTTGCTTCTTAATTCTCACGCCATCACCTGACCTGGCATTTAATTTACTGAAAACAGTCTTTTGTTCAGTAAAGCGAATTTTGATAGTGTTTTGTCTTTGTTTATAGTTGTGTTATATCCAGTGATTCATTTGTGGTTGTAACATTTTATAAATAACCGGAAAGCTTCAGGTCTTATAATCCATTTTGTTGTTATAATAGTTACTTAATCACTGTCGCCAACGGGCAAAAATGAATACCACTCAGCGGGTGAAACGGATTAAAGTAAGGCGGGGTATTCAGTTTTTGTTTACGTTCTCCAACGTTAAGTCATACCTAAGATTAAAGAAATGGGTGAAATGATACTCAAATCAGCCTTGAAAAATGGAGATTGGTACCATGAAATCTGTGTGGATGCTGTGGGAAAGAAGCAATTCATATGTGGAAAATGTGTGTGAGATACATAAATATATGAATATTGTCGTGAACTCGTATCTACGATCCCGTGGCTTGTGTACACAAAATAAACTGATAGGCGGACAGTGTGAAAACCAAGAGCCCGCGCACAAGGATAACAGGCAGATAAGGGTCTCCTGAGGCAAACAAACTGAAATAAATGGAAATTTCTGGACTGATAGAGATTGTTAGGGTTCTGGTTTAGTTTAGAACAAACTAGAATTATCGATGCAGGTATTTAAAGAGGCGACGACTGGCCAGCAGTTATAAACAGAGTGAGTAAGCAGAGAACAGTTGAGAGTGCTGTAAAGACAGTTGTGTAACAAGAGTGTTGTTTTAAAGAGAGCTGAACTGGACGTCGTTATTGTCATCGAGCTTGGAAGACTGTGTTGTAAAGGTGATGTAATGTTGTTACGTGAGAAATGAACAGTGTATCTTGAATCAATTTACTTATTTATTTATTTATTTATTTATTTATTTATTTATTTATTTATTTATTTATTTATTTATTTATTTATTTGTTTGTTTGTTTGTTTGTTTGTTTGTTTGTTTGTTTGTTTGTTTGTTTGTTTGTTTGTTTGTTTGTTTGTTTGTTTGTTTGTTTGTTTGTTTGTTTGTTTGTTTGTTTGTTTGTTTGTTTGTTTGTTTGTTTGTTTGTTTGTTTGTTTGTTTGTTTGTTTGTTTGTTTGTTTGTTTGTTTATTTATTTATTTATTTATTTATTTATTTATTTATTTATTTATTTATTTATTTATTTATTTATTTATTTATTTATTTATTTATTTATTTATTTATTTATTTATTTATTTATTTATTTATTTATTTATTTATTTATTTATTTATTTATTTATTTATTTATTTATTTATTTATTTATTTATGTATGTATGTATGTATGTATGTATGTATGTATGTATTTATTTATTTATTTATTTATTTATTTATTTATTTATTTATTTATTTATTTATTTATTTATTTATTTATTTATTTATTTATTTATTTATTTATTTATTTATTTATTTATTTATTTATTTATTTATTTATTTATTTATTTATTTATTTATTTATTTATTTATTTATTTATTTATTTATTTATTTATTTATTTATTTATTTATTTATTTATTTATTTATTTATTTATTTATTTATTTATTTATTTATTTATTTATTTATTTATTTATTTATTTATTTATTTATTTATTTATTTATTTATTTATTTATTTATTTATTTATTTATTTATTTATTTATTTATTTATTTATTTATTTATTTATTTATTTATTTATTTATTTATTTATTTATTTATTTATTTATTTATTTATTTATTTATTTATTTATTTACTTATTTATTTATTTATTTATTTATTTATCATTTAATTTCTGTACAGAAATATTTGCTTTTTCAAGATACAGTACAAACAATACAAACTAGAAATTCAGAAAATACAGAATTAATTCTGCATGCAATAATCAGATTAAATTGTATCAATGTCAACAAATACAGAAAACTTACATGAATTGTCAACCATTAGTATCATAAAATTATTCTCATGTAATCATTTACTCTACTTAATCCGGTGTCTAAAATATTCAAAGAACTCTTGAGTACTATAGAAGCACTGATTTATTAAAAATGATTTCACATCTCTTCTGAATGTTTTGTTATCATTGTTTTTGATTTTCTTTAAGATTAAGTTGTACATGTGAACCCCTTTATGAAGTACTGAGTTAAGTTTTTTATTTGATCTTGATCCCAGTATATGTAATTTAGTATTATTCCTAGTATAATTTTCATGAATAGTGTTATTTGTTTGAAAATATTGTATGTTGTTGTTTATAAAGCATACGGTTTCTAAGATATACAGACATGGCAGAGTTAGTATATTATTTTCCTTAAAATATTTAATACAATGAGTCCCTTTACTTAGATTAAACATTCTTCTTCTTATTTTCTTTTGTGTTACAAATAAATCTTTTATTTCGGTAGCTGATCCCCAGATAAAGATATCATATGCAAGATAAGACTGCACATATGAATAGCAAATCAGCTTTAATGTTTGTGTATTACAAATTTTCCTTAGCACTGATATTATGTAGTGGGCTTTATTAATTTTTGCAGTAATATACTGAATATGCGGCTTCCAGGTTAAAGATTTGTCAATTATTACCCCCAAAAATTTTGTTTCATTGGTATATTGTATTACCTCATTGCCAAAAGCGATTACAGGAGCTATATTAGCTTTATTTCTATTTGATAGTGAAATATGCATACTTTGTGCCTTTTTAATATTAAGTAGTAATTTATTATTAGTTAGCCAACGGATCATATTTGTCATCACAGTATTAGCATAGTGTTGCAATTCTGAATTATTGCAGCCTCTGATTATTATATTAGTGTCGTCAGCATATAGAATAGTTTCTGCATGGGGAATATTAAGTGGAAGGTCATTAATATATACTAGAAAAAGCAGTGGTCCCAGGATAGAACCCTGTGGAACCCCACATCTCACAATTTCAATATTGGAATTAATATTATGACCATTTAATTCATTATTAACTACAGTATACTGTCTTCTACCCTCAAGGTAGGATTCAAACCAATTATGAGATACCCCTAACCATAGGCTTCAAGTTTGGATAAGAGAATATTATGGTCAACCAAATCAAATGCCTTAGACAAATCCAGAAAAATCCCAATAGTATAATTATTTGCCTCAAACCCTTCTAATGTTTGTTTCATAAAGGAGTATAGTGCATTATAAATTGATTTATTTTTCCTAAATCCATTTTGTTTATCACTGAATACATATTTTTCACGAAAAGGAGATATCCTGTTGAACATAACAGCTTCCAAGATTTTTGAAAACCCCGATTGAACTGAAATAGGTCTATAATTATCAACATATTTTTGTATCTCCCTTCTTAAATACTGGTACAACTTTTATTAATTTTAAGACATTGGGAAATTTGCCTGTTGATATAGAACAATTACATATATCCATTAATGGTGCTAATATATATTCTTTGCAAGATTTGATTATACACTCTTACACTCTGGTACGTCATCAAATCCAGCAGAGAATGTGTTCTTTTTTGAATGTATTATTTTAAGAATCTCCTCACAAGTTACTGGTATATTGTGGGTGGCCCACAGTTCCACGTTGGGACGCCAATTTGAAGCAATTATATTGGCGAACAACGAATTCTACGTTGAGGCTACAGTTTGAAGCAATTTTGTTTGGCTCAGGATAAAGCAATGAGGTTTATCTCAGGGTATGCGTGGATATGTGTGAGAAGCATAGTTTAATGACACTGGAATGCCCGTTTCAAACTGATTTATTGACGGTTTCTTTTTCTCAGAACATCGAACTTGAAGTTGCCGACCAAGGATTATCAATATCACTGTTTAAAGAGACTGAAGGTGGAATGCTTATTACTCGATAAACTTAATTCGTTCTTCACGTACATATAAACCGAAAAATATCTTCTCTCACCTCTTTTGGTCTGTACTCAACCAAGACAGAAGAAGTGGCTCCACGCCGTGGACTGACTGAATGACCACAGATGCGCGTGGGTGTATCACTTTCACTTTCTGAAAGCCCTCTTTTCAACCAAAGATCCCTTTGTGGCTGTTCTGTCATGCCATTATGAATGGTCCAAAGTATACCCCATTCATACAGTCAAATGCCATCCTTTAGAAATCTGCTAAGGACACTGTTTCTTGCGTTTCTTTTGTTAAAACAACTTATTCACCCACAACTGCTATTCGACTCAACTGCCCTTGCACGTGTTGTAACAAAGAACCAACATTCCTTTGAAATCCATCATTATTCTTTACTGGTGGCAATCTTTAATTTCAGTATCAATCTCTACGGAAATAAACAACATATAGAATTTCGGCAAAATGGACTTTTAATTCCACGAAACCACAAATCACAATACTGTAATTTTGTGTGTTCGTAGAATTAAAAGGCCGAGTTGCAGAATTTAAAATCTCCTTTATTTTCGCAGCAATACACTGTCCAATTCTCACGTAACAACGTTACATCACACAATCTTCCAAGGTCGAGGAACATAACAAACACTTGCAGCTGATTACATTATTAGCTCTAGTTACAATAACAGTTCCAGCTGTCTCGTTTCACAACTGTTCACAACTGACCCTAATCACTAGCCATGGCTTCCTTTTATACACAAATTCACACGGCATTTGTCTCGCACCTGAAGTTTTTGGGCCTCTACTTGGACAGACAACTCAACTGGGAGCACCACATTCGTCACCTTCGAGCCTCTTGCGATCGTTCTCTTCGGATGCTGAAGGTATTATCTGGAGCATCTTGGGGGGGGGGGGGGGACGATCGCACGGTAATGTTGAGGCTGTACCGCTCTCTGGTTCGGTCCAAGCTGGAGTACGGCAGTTTTATTATTGGCGCAGCGACCGCCTCTAAACTTCGCCTTTTAGACACCGTGCATCATACTGGTATCCGCCTTGCCACAGGCGCTTTCCGCACCACTCGAGTCGAGTGCCTGTATGCAGACTCAGGCGAACCTCCACTCCATATTCGTCGCTCGCTGTTACTCTGCTCATACGTCTCGAAGTTGGCAAGTTATCCCAGTCATCCTTGTTTTAAACCAGTTCTATCTCCAGATTTAGTCCACCGTTATATGCGCCCTGGTTCTCGGACACGCCCCATGGGAATAAGATTTCGGGATCTCCTATATTCGAATGGCCTCCGAATGCCTTGCGTGGAGAGGTCGTCCATCTGCCCTTATCCTGCATGGCAGCTCAATCGTGCGCGGTTCGATCTCGCTCTTTCAAGCAACTCTAGACTCGCTACTCCACATTCAGTGCTCCAACAACTTTTTGCCGAACTACGGGGCCGTTACCCTAACTATGTTCCGGTCTTTACGGACGGTTCTCAGTTAGGTAGCGCTACGGGTTGTGCGTTCTTCATTAACGGTGAGGCTCACAAATTTCGCCTTCTGGACTCCACTTCAGTTTTCTCCGCAGAGCTGTATGCCATCTTCTATTTGCTCCTTTTTATTTGCAAGTTAGCTCCTCGCTCTTTTATCATCTGCACTGACTCTCTAAGTGCTCTTCAGGCCTTGGAACAGCACACTGCCGCTCACAGCCTTGTTTTAAAAATACAGGCCCAGATATCGCAAATGCTCAGTCGCGGATACAATTTTTTTTCACTTGGACCACAGGCCATGTTGGGATTTCCGGGAACGAGGAGGCGGACGCGAATGCTAAGTCCGCTTGCCCTTTGCCCCGGAGTTTAACAACTACGGTGCCATACCAGGATGTTCAACGTTTTTTCCGTCGCCAGCTCCTATCTGCTTGGCAGCAATCCTGGACAGCTTTGGAAGGCACACAACTCCGGGCAATAAAGGAGAGCGTACAACCCTGGCCAACTTCCTGCAGGGATAACCGGCGAGCCGAGGTGATACTCACCCGGCTGAGAATTGGGCACACACGTGCGACTCATGGTCATTTGTTAAGAGGGGAACCGGCCCCTGTGTGTGCTCCATGTGCAGTACGCCTCACTGTGCGGCATGTATTGCTGGATTGCCCGCAGTACACCCGCGTTCGCCAGTCAGTAGCCTTGGGGACTAACTTGCACGGTGTTTTAGGGGACGACATAGTGGCCGTGGATAAAGCTCTGCGGTTTGTTTTTAAAATGGGTTTTAATAAACAAGTCTGACTTGTATTTTATATTTATTAATTTTAGAGCCTTTAAATTATTAGGACTGGGATGAGTTTTTATGTACTTTTAATAGTTGAATGTTTTTATTTTATTTTAACTTTCTAGCTTGATTAGTGTAGCTTTTAGGCTTTAATGTTGACTTCGGGCCCAAATGACCTTGTTGTCGACGGGCCCTAAAACACCACACACTCACACACTCACTACACAAATTCATGAACCGAGAACCTTCTGGAGCAAACAAGTAAAACAATCATTCTCCGTTAATCGAGATATCTCTAGAACATTTCAACACTGAAACCCTCTCCGAGCGGCAAGTGCTTTACCTCAGTTATCTGTTTACACTACACGCTATCGTTAACTGCTTAGCAAGACTCATTATTACCATGGAACTTTATCCGGCGATTGTTTCCTTATTTGTGCCGAAAATTTTATGCCTGTTGCCGTGACAATATACAAGTGTAGAAATGTGTTATTTTGTTCTCATGATTACATTATGTACTGACATTGAATGTTCCATTCCGATTAGTCCGCCATGTCAATCCTATTGCGGGCGATTAGAATTTGTTTCCTCTCGGGGTAAGAGTAAAAACGGAAGTATACAGAAAATTATTCATCGAAAAACTTCGCATTTAACATAATCTAGAATGTCCAGACTTCAATGTAAGGTAAAAAGTTTCATATTTACGTAATAAATATGTCTTTTATGAGATATTTTGTATGTATGTATTTATTGACTGCAATTGGGTACTATCCGGTGGCAGAATTAAGAATACAGATCAAATTACAAATACTAGATTTACAACAATAACACTATAAACAATACAAACATGATATTATTTTACTTAAGTCACTTAATTACTTCTCTATTTACATATTATATACCATTATAATTTAAAAGTTAAACTATAAACCATCTAGATTTTTTCTAAATTTCTTCAGCGACAGGGCACAGCCCTGAAAGACTGCTACAGGCAATTCATTCCATTCTTCAATGGTTCTATTAACAAAAGAAAATTTTCCTACGTCGGTTCTGTAACTTCTACCCTTAATTTTATACCTATGATCGTTTCGTCCATAATAATCCGGATTATCTAACCTTACACTAACGTCCACCCATGCCTTTACACCAGCATTAGCTTTGAATAATGCTACCAACCTATGTTTTTACGCCTAATTCTTAATTCCTCCCATTTAGTCTCATCTCCTTTTATAGGCCCAAAATACTTGCCTCTTTTTATGAATTTTATTGCCCTCTTCTGTATTTTGTCTAATGGATCGATTTGGTTAGCTCTATACGGGTCCCAGCATGCTACTCCATATTCCATAACCGGCCGCACTAAGCCTTGTAGGCAATTTCCCTGGACCTAACGCTCCCCTTTTTCAAAATATTGGTCCAATTCACCCGCGATTGCCTTATTAAAGCCACTTCTAAAGAATACATTACTAATACCTGATGTGGTCAATGCCTTTCAAGTTGATGAAAGTTCTAAAATAAATAACGTTTAATGAAACGTCAACAATGAGAGGAGCTTTCGCAGTTAAATGCTGTTTTACTTTGAAATAAGCAAATTCTTTGTTCGCAAGTAACATGACCTGGTGTGGGGTGCTGCGCTTGTGCAGACCTGTGCAACTCCGCAGCTTGTGTTGTGGGCATAATTTACTTGTAGAAGCCGCGGCAGAGGTCGATAATATCACAACATAATGCTGGCCTCGCAGGATCGCCGCCAATCACATGACGCCTCTTTCACATTGCCCAAAACCGTATACATGACGGGGGCTTAACCCCCAGACAAACACGTTAAATTACTCCCCTATATTAGCCCACGGCCCTCTCTCTCTCTCTCTCGCTTCGTGTTTGTTTACGGGCGGCACGACACAAACCATTAACAGCAGCCTGCGGTCATCATGCTCAAATCTCCACCTCTCACGAATTGACGGATATTTTGGGGAAAAAAATACTCTTATCAGCTGAGTCATTTTATTCAAACAAAACATGATTTAAATTCTCCTCAAATTTGTGTAAGTAATCCTTAGCTATTCCAAACTCAAATAATAGGAGCTACAATAAAGTCTTTGTTGGCACATATCACCATGTTCATTATCGAAAGTTAGACATTCACTTGTTTTCTTTATCTCTTGTCATATATTCACCTTAGTACAAAATGTTCTTAACGTCTGTATTTTTATCTAAGCTAAGCGTGGCTGATTCGGATCAATGTTGTGACTTTGTGGGTTCGTAAAAAATGATTAAGTAACTATCAGAACAACAAGGAGGATTATGTACATAGGAAAGTCGGAATTTTCTTATTTTACAAGTTTATGGAGGAATTTCAATTCACATTCGTTATAAATCTATTTTTAACAAAGTTAAAAAATAAAAAAATACCAGAAATGCAGCAATTACATACCTCCTTTCCGTCAGAAACTCTATTTCTCACTTAGACAAAACACAATCGTATTACACAGTCAACTGTCTCAGCTAGTTAACTTCTTCGTTCCAACGAAACAATAGACTGTCGTCAACTAGTCAACTGATTTTGAATAACTAATCCAAGACGCCAGCCAATCCGAATCACCCACGTTTACCTTATTTTATATATTAATAAAGCTAAAATCTCTCTACTTGATACTAATACATACATGATTTAATTACATTTCGTCTAATATTTAAAAAAATACTCGCTATGTATTGTCTTTGAAAATCCAAGAACTATTGTCAGTATTGCAGGTTCATTGGCTCAGACCGATTGGCTTTTAAGTTTGCTTAAAGGTGAATGCGCCATATCTACTAACAAAAGTGAAAAGTTCATGTGAAAAAAGTGCAAAAATACATGTCTACTGGCATATATTATTGTGACTTTGTGGGTTCGTAAATTTAAAAATCTTGTTGACAGAAATTTAAAATGCTCTTTATTTCAGTAAACAGACGCTTTGTACACCCCTTACAGCAGCGAAATGACGTCACATACCAAACGCAGTCCTGTAGGTTGTCTGACATACGTAAACAAACTAAAGAAATTACTGCGGTACAATCACAAATGTCCACACAGCTGCACACTCTATTAACAACTGACTCACTCACACCTTGCAAGGCTTTTTATACCCCAGCCATTGTTTCTAGAAAGCTGCTGACGTTTCAAGACCTTTCACGGCAGCAAGAGAGGGAAAGAATGATGCAGTCATCACTCTGTCTCCTTCTTTTGTCGCTTCTTTCTCTCTCTCGACAAGCGCCCAGCGCTCGCCTCCCTCCTCAAGGCTGGTCGTGCCAAACAGCACTATCGTAGTGGGCCAGAGGATCCAGGTGTACCACCAACATCTTTCCTTGGGGTATCTTCTGGATGCGGTAGACCACGTGGTTAATTTTGTTTATCACCCGGTACGGTCCTTGACACGGTAGTTGAAGTTTTGGGAACTGTCCCTTGGTCCGGGTAGGGCGGTAAAACCATACTAGGTCATCTTGCTGGAATCCTTGGCTGTTGGCTTGCCTGTCGTATCAGGCCTTCATGCGAGGAGGGAGCAGTGGCACCGAGGCATTGTTGTACCGTTAGCGGAAGCTGCAGCCCGCACGTAGGCGAGCGCTGCGCGCTTGCCGAGAGAGGGACACAAGCGGGGAAAGAATTATCCAGACTTCACTCTGTCTCTCCCCCTCTCGGCAAGCGCCCAGCGCTCGCCTACGTTCGGACCGCAGCTTCCGCTAACGGTACAACAATGCCTCGGTGACATAAAGAACTACTGCGAGACGAAGTTCCGGCACCGGATGGCACTCACGTGATCTTGGCAATTGACAACGTTAAAAAATAGAATATGTATTTATTTTACGAGGGCTATTCAATAAAATAAGATCATAATTATTTATGGTCATAATTTTACACACTAAAATTCAATCTTATATTCTGTTAGCTTAATGTGAAACAAACACGCCATAGTAGTTTCACTGTTGGTACTCCTGGTTCCCGCCTGTGAGAAACAGGCAAGTTCAGACATGTTCAGTATCGCCTACCGCTGCAATGGAGGTAACACGTGAGGAACAATATGCGACTTTGAAATTCTGCTTTCGTCTCAACAAATCTTCAGTTGAGGCCTATACAATGTTACAGGAGGCCTATGGAGAGTCTGTTCTTCCCTACAGCACAACTCGAAGGTGGTTTAAAATGTTTAAAGAGAAGAGACAATTAATTTCAAAGGAAGGTGGACCCGGTGTTCTAGTTACTGCTCTTACGGAAGAAAACATCAACGCTGCTGCTGCCATTGTGAGAGACGATCGACGAATTACCTTAAGATCACTTTCTGAAATATTTAACATTTCATTGGGTGCCACCCACACTTTGGTGACAGAAACATTACACATGAGACGTGTTTGTGTGCGATGTGTTCCAAGACTATTGATTCCCGAACAAAAGTACATTCGCATGCAGGTCTGCATGCACTTAAAGTTGATGTTAGCGGAAGATCCGGAGTTTCTTTGAAACCTAATCACTGTTGATGAAACTTGGCTACATCATTTTGATCCTGAGAGCAAATAGCAAAGCACAGTGTGGAAATCTCCTTCATCACCAACCTCCAAAAAAGCAAAAGTGGTTGCTTCTGCTGGGAAAGTTGCGGTCATCTCATTCCTTGATATTCCTGGAATGGTTTATCAGCATGTTGTACCTACACACACATCAGTAACTGGACATAACTACAGGGATGTCCTGAAAACATTGCAAAGCCATATCAGTCACCAAAGACCATATTTTCGTGAAGCAGGCTGGATGCTGTACCACGATAATGCGCGGCCGCATATTGGCAATGTTGTTGCTGAATATCTTGCAAAAATCAACGTGAAGTGCATCCTTCGCCCTCCATATAGTCCGGGTTTAGCCCCATGTGACCATCTTCTATTCCCTAACTTGAAGAAACGCCTTCGTGGGAGGCACTATCCATCATCAGAAGCAGTGGTGAAGGCTGCGGAGACGATTTTGAAGGATGTCTCAATAAATGGTTTCCAGCATGTCTTTGAAGACTGGCAGAAACGTTGGGACAAGTGTATTGCATTCAGGGGAGACTATTTTGAGAATAACCATCAAAATAATGAGGATGAGTAAACTACGTTGTCAAATATAATTGTGATCATTCTTTATTGAACAGCCCTCATGCAATAAAATATAATAATTTTTTAAAAGGGTAGCTGAAGTTTGTAAAACAAATTCTGATATTTTATTGTAATGTTTTATTGCATTATTGTTATTAGCTCACTTTTTATGTTTATATTTGTTTTGCAATTCAACACTCTTTGCAATCATACAGGCAGAAATAGATGAACAGTAAGTTGGCACTTTAAGTAATGTGTTAGAAGGTATTAGAAAATTCAAATCAATATCAAAGAGTATCGAATGAAGTATATACGTTGCACAAATGTATCTTTAATAAATTGTACACTTTAAAGTGATTACATGGTGCTTTCCTGAAACGGCTTGCTTTTGTTTAAAGAGTGCTATTTCCTTACATCACTATACTTGCAAAGAAATGTATATTAAAAGCATTTATACAAATCAGGTTTACAAGACTAACTTGTTGAATGTAGTAATTACATAATGATAGAGAATGGTGTACATTTTATTTGGACATCGCATGTTGTTGAGGAGGCTGGAGCCCATAAATAAGCAGTTCACTCTTTGCTCCCAATGAGGTCACACGTATGACATCCCCACACCTGCTAGTAGCCATGTTGCAGCATGCCAATTACTCACCGGGGGCTGCCACTACAGGCCCTAAGGGCATCTACCCTCAAAACACGCTAATAAACCATTTGACAGTATGTAAATCGTGACCAGATTTGTTAGTGAAGCACCACGTTGGATGTAACCACCCCAAGAAACTAAAGTTTCACATGCAGGAAAATAAAGCAATGCATGTTACTGCAGCCGCCTCAAAGTCGAAGTTGAAGAATCGTATGGAACTTCATGAGTTTGATGATTTAAAAACAGATACATAATTAGGATTTTTAGTTAAATACTATTAAAACTTTACTTCTTAATAATGATTTAATAACCTTAAATATATTTTAAATTACTCAAAAGAACCAAGAATGACTTAAAAAGTGCCTTCATTTATTGATCTCCACGCACTTTTCACTGAATACACAAATACATTTTGTTACTAACACCTGTTGTAAATTTTGGATACTGAAGGACTGCCTATTTGTCAATTATTGCAGACTACAAATGGAACTGACATCAGTCAACTGTACTGTTCTTTTTGAAACACATTTAACATTTTATTAAAGACAGATTCATCTCCACTCATTTAGATTATGTGTAACTGACTTCAGCAATTCTATTTGATTTTGAATTTCGCAGAAATACTTTTTCTTTGCTTTCACGATGGTGAAATGCAAATATCACCTCAAACACTAGCTTCTGCTGCGTGAAGATTCACTCCACACTCCTCTAGAGCACCACTCTGTATTACGATAGTGAACCGTTTAGTTGAACGAATGCAAAGGTCAATATGGGAGTCAAATTACAACAGATTTTCAAAAAGGCGAAGCCCGCCTTGATAGCGTGTAGCCCGCCTCGTAGCGTGTCTGCCTCACTTTCAAGAGGTCCCGAGTTCGTATCTCTGTTAGGGTGAGTTACTTGTAGACTTCGTTTAATGCAACCTGAGAAGTCTGGGCTGGCAGAGCATTGTTTTGATAACGACCATAGAGCCAACTTTCGGGAGACAACCATCTTGACAAATGCAACAGTTACTGGGAGCGGAGAGTTAAGGAGGCTTTGACCATTTCCTACGGGAGGAGCACGCTTAATCGTGAAGCTGGAGAGGTCCTGGAGAATCGTTTTGGAAACCACCGCTTAGCCGCAGCGTACCGCAGCCAGCTAAAGGCAAGGTCACAGCAGCCAGGGGAGACGCTGCAGGAGTTCGCCCTGGCAGTTGAGCAATTGGCTAGCAAGGAACTAGTCGACCTCCTACCAGAGTTGGTATCCCGGGAAGCTGCCTACACATTCGTTGACGGGGTACGAGACACGGAGATTCGTCAGCGCCTAATGCTCGGCGATTATAAAACCATCCACGAGGCGCTAATGGCAGCATTAAGGATGGGTGCGGCCAAGGTGACAGCTATCCCGACGTCGAGAACGAGGAGTGTCCGCTACACCGAAGATAGAAGACCAGCCGAGGGACGCCGGCGAAGACCTAGTGGCGTGTGCTGCGGGTGCGGCCAGCCAGGACACATGGAGAGAGACAGCCGCTACCAGGAAGAGGCGCCGGAAGAACCAGTCAGGCCCATCGTGGAGAGGGACACCTCGGCGCCATCACCACCATCCCCTCGAGTGACACAGCGCGCCGTCAGCCGGCGTATGGATGACAGCCTCATCGCGGAGGGTTGGGTGAGAGGGAAGCCGTGCCGCGTGCTGGTAGACACTGGAGCAGCCGTGACCATCATCAGACCTGACGTGGCGAAGGTTTTGCCGACAAGGAAGCCGAGCCGACCATACCAGCTTGTGACGGCATCGGATGACACCTTGCCTGTGGAGAAAAAGGCCCTGCTGAAGTTGACCTTAGGACGGAGTGTTGTGCGTCAATGGGTGTTCGTCGCGAAGGTGGCTGAGGAGGTGATACTGGGATTGGATGCCCTCAGGAGCCACGAGGCGACGGACGATGTCGGCAGGAAGGTCCTACAGCCCAATGGAGAAGAGGTGATACTCTAGCAGTCCGAAGAGCGCCATGGAATTTGCAGGGTCGTCCTGAAGGAAGATGTGGCTGTCCCTGCGAGAAGCGAAGTGGTGGTGACGGCGCGACTGGAAGGCTAGCGGACGAAGAACATGATGCTGGAGCAGATGACGCCTGTTCACGGAGTCTGTGTAGCCAGGATATTATTGCCGTGCCGAGAGGAGGATCCAGTGAGGCTGCTCAACCTGGCAGATATCAATCACGACGTCCAGGCCGCAACGGAGCTGGTGACGTGCGAGCCCGTGGTCAGCGTCACAGCTAACGACAAGACACAGGAGCCGGTGCCGACGCAACACCTGGGGCCCCGGCTGGAAGGCTTATTGGAGAGGGCGGCCGACTACTTGACCGCAGAACAGCTGGAGAAAGTTCGAGAACTACTGAGGCGATACCAGGGCGTCTTCAGCCAAGGCGACAGTGACTACGGCCGCACGGATAAAGTGCTTCACCGCATCGACACTGGAGACGCCCGGCCTATCTGCAACCACCTAGACGCGTTCCGTTGGCGAAACAAGCGGCGGTACGAGATATTGTAGACGACATGAAATCCAGGGGAGTGATTGAAGAGTCTGACATCCCTTGGTGTTCCCCGGTAGTTCTGGTGACAAAGCAGAACGACGAGCTACGATTCTGTGTAGACTACAGTAAGCTGAACGCTGTCACCCGGAAGGACTGTTTCCCCATACCCC
This sequence comes from Mantis religiosa, assembly GCA_030765055.1. Classification (NCBI taxonomy): domain Eukaryota; kingdom Metazoa; phylum Arthropoda; class Insecta; order Mantodea; family Mantidae; genus Mantis; species Mantis religiosa. Next base: position 26,691,580 of record CM060947.1, read on the forward strand.
GGATTAACGACGTGGTCTACCGCATCCAGAAGGTGCCCCGCGGGAAGATGCTGGTGGTACACTTGGATCGTCTGGTCCGCTAGTATGGAGCTGTTCGGGACGACCAGCCTTGAGGAGGGAGCAGTGCCATGACAACAGGCATAAAAGTTTCGGCACAAATAAGAAAACAGTCGGCGGATAAAGTTTCATGGTAATAATGAGCCTTGCTAAGCAGTTAATGACAGCGTGGCTATTGTAAACAAGCGCCGGCAAGCAAGATAACTGAGGTGAAGTCCTCGCCGGCATAGATTAAGTTACGCTTCTCGAAGGTGATAGAATGTTCGAATTACGTCATTAGATGCCTTGTTCTCCAGAAACATCTAGTGATTGAGAGAACAGTCTGAATGTGATATATAAGGGATTGTGACACGCCAGCAGGACAGTAGTCAACAGAGTGAGGTCTGTTGTTGTAACGAGAGCTAATGTAACCAGCTGTCACGGTTTGTTATTGTCCTCGACCTTGGAAGATTGTGTATATGTGATGATGTTACGTGAGAATTGAAAAAGGTATTGCTACGGAAATAAAGGATATTTTAAATTTCTGCAACTCGGACACTTAATGGATGGAGTCAACATGAAAAATTCAATGCTATGGCCGGGATTTGAACCACGGATCTCCTGGTTTCCGTCCAGTTGCTCTTAACCTTTGAGCTACCATGGCCAACGTGCCTTCCTGACATTAAATTCTCCATTTGACTCGTGTATTTCCCCGGTAGACCACTAGGGGCTCTCGCATCTGAGATACCCCGTTTGTGGCGACTTACTTGAGTCCCAGGCCTCATCATTTAACTCTTATAATTTTAGTTTAGTTTAGTTTTAGTTGGCCATGGTAGCTCAAAGGTTAAGAGCGACTGGACGGAAACCAGGAGATCCGTGGTCATTGAATTTTTCATGTTGACTCTATCCATCAAAAACCTTAGCCTATAAACGGCTAGTGTGGAAAAATGATTAATTTCCAAAGGCCTTTTAATTCCACGAACACACAAAGTTACAATATTATGTAACTGTTTAGAAAAAGTGATCATAAAATACGATAACTAAGAGAGAGGCAAAAACCTTCTGTCACAGACCCTAGAAGGATTTTGCTCTGGTTGTAAGAAATACTACTGAGAGGAAATGTATAATTATGTGTTATATTAATGTATTGTCTCTGAGAATAAAAATGATCTTTAATTAGAAGAGCCAGTGTTATTTCACTAATGGATTTGAATTGCAAATAAAGAGACCACGCCTGAGGACTTAAATATCATTGCTCGCCGACATTATCTTTATCAAACTGGATTCCAAACGTGTAGATATCAATAAACTTCTTCGCCAAACTGACTTCTCTACGAGAAACAATTAAAAAAATCTAACACTTTTTCAAACGGGCGTCCCAATCCAGGAACAAGCATAAAAATAAAATTATTTTTTCGAATACGAGGGCTGATCAACAAACTCTGAGACTGATTTTTTCTCTGTAACTTCCGTGACAATTTCGTATCTGTAACATAAATATTTGAAGAGAGCGGGTTTTTATGTATAATGTCGGCAGGAGGCAGCACTCTCGTATTGGTAGCTTGGTAGTAATGCGCCATTTTGTACACCCTACGTACATTTCGCATACCAGGCAATGGAGGTGACGCGAGAGGAGTAGTACAGCGCAACCAAATTCTGTTTTTGTTTAACCATACAGCCACAAAAACTTGTGAAAAGCTGAAGCATTTAAAATGCACTACCTCGTACAACAGTGTTTAAGTGGTTAAAGAACTTCAAAGAAGGCCGACTTGTAAGTGTTAAGTAAGGTGGGCCTGGTGTTTCAGCTTGTGCTGTGACTGAAGTCAACATCAACACAGCTGCTGTGATTGTCCGAGAGGATCGGTGTATAACATTACGTAACCTCAATGAAGTGTTGAGAAGTGTGTTTACAATTATGCACGACCATCTCCATATGACCCGAGTTTGTGCTCGTTGGGTGCCACGTCTGTTGACTCCCGAACAAAAGCTTGTACGAATGGAGACAAGGCGTGAGGTGCTGCGTCTCTTTGCTGATGGAGGGGATGCATTTTTAAATCGAATATCACCGGTGATGAGTCATGGCTGCATCATTATGATCCTGAAGGAAAACAAGCCAGCTTAGTGTGCAAATCGCCAGGTTCTCCAACACCAAAAGAGACAAAAGTTGTTCCATCTGCAGGAAAAGTGAGGGTGATCACATTTTCTGACTGTAATGGAATGATTTACTAGCATGTAGTTCCCCCTCACACTACTGTTACAGCAGCATACTACACGTCAGTATTGGCTACACTGAGGAAGCACATTGCAAAGAAACGACCAGAGCTTTCACGGACTGGGTGACGACTTCATCAAGATAATGTATGGCCTCACGTCGCATGCAGTCCCCCTCACACTACTGTTACAGCAGCATACTACACGTTAGTATTGGCTACACTGAGGAAGCACATTGCAAAGAAACGACCAGAGCTTTCACGGACTGGGTGACGACTTCATCATGACAATGCACGACCTCTCGTCACAAATCAAGTAATGCAGTTTCCCCTCACACTATAGTTACAGCAGCATATTACACTTCAGTATTGGCTACACTGAGGAAGCACATTACAAAGAAACGACCAGAGCTTTCTCGGACTGGGTGACGACTTCATCATGACAATGCACGACCTCACGTTACAAATCAAGTTATGCAGTTCCCCCTCACACTATTGTTACAGCAGCATACTACACGTCAGTATTGGCTACACTGAGGAAGCATATTACAAAGTAATGACCAGAACTTTCTTGGACTGGGTGGCAACTTCATCATGACAATGAACGACCTCACGTCACAAATCAAGTAATGCAGTTTCCCCTCACACTATAGTTACAGCAGCATATTACACTTCAGTATTGGCTACACTGAGGAAGCACATTACAAAGAAACGACCAGAGCTTTCTCGGACTGGGTGGCGACTTCATCATGACAATGCACGACCTCACGTCGCCTGCAATTCCCCCTCACACTACTGTTACAGCAGCATACTACACGTCAGTATTGACTACACTGAGGAAGCACATTGCAAAGAAACGACCAGAGCTTTCTCGGACTGAGTGACGACTTCATCATGGCAATGCACGGCCTCACGTCACATGCAGTTCCCCCTCACACTACTGTTACAGCAGCATACTACACGTCAGTATTGACTACAATGAGGAAGCACATTACAAAGAAACGACCAGAGCTTTCTCGGACTGGGTGACGACTTCATCATGACAATGCACGACCTCACGTTACAAATCAAGTTATGCAGTTCCCCCTCACACTATTGTTACAGCAGCATACTACACGTCAGTATTGGCTACACTGAGGAAGCATATTACAAAGTAATGACCAGAACTTTCTTGGACTGGGTGGCGACTTCATCATGACAATGAACGACCTCACGTCACAAATCAAGTTATGCAGTTCCCCCTCACACTATTGTTGCAGCAGCATACTACACGCCAGTACTGGCTACACTGAGGAAGCACATTGCAAAGAAACGACCAGAGCTTTCTCGGACTGGATGACGACATCATCATGACAATGCACAGCCTCACGTCACATGCAGTTCCCCCTCACACTACTGTTACATCAGCATACTACACGTCAGTATTGGCTACACTGAGGAAGCACATTGCAAAGAATCGACCAGAGCTTTCTTGGACTGGGTGGCGACTTCACCATGACAATGGACGACCTCACGTTGCATACAGTTCCCCCTCACACTACTGCTACAGCAGCATATTACACTTCAGTATTGGCTACACTGAGGAAGCACATTGCAAAGAAACGACCAGAGCTTTCTCGGACTGGATGACGACATCATCATGACAATGCACAGCCTCACGTCACATGCAGTTCCCCCTCACACTACTGTTACATCAGCATACTACACGTCAGTATTGGCTACACTGAGGAAGCACATTGCAAAGAATCGACCAGAGCTTTCTTGGACTGGGTGGCGACTTCACCATGACAATGGACGACCTCACGTTGCATACAGTTCCCCCTCACACTACTGCTACAGCAGCATATTTCACTTCAGTATTGGCTACAATGAGGAAGCACATTACAAAGAAACGACCAGAGCTTTCTCGGACTGGGTGGCGACTTCATCATGACAATGCACGACCTCACGTCGCCTGCAATTCCCCCTCACACTACTGTTACAGCAGCATACTACACGTCAGAATTGACTACACTGAGGAAGCACATTGCAAAGAAACGACCAGAGCTTTCTCGGACTGAGTGACGACTTCATCATGGCAATGCACGGCCTCACGTCACATGCAGTTCCCCCTCACACTACTGTTACAGCAGCATACTACACGTCAGTATTGGCTACACTGAGGAAGCACATTACAAAGAAACGACCAGAGCTATCTCGGACTGGGTGACGACTTCATCATGACAATGCACGACCTCACGTTACAAATCAAGTTATGCAGTTCCCCCTCACACTATTGTTACAGCAGCATACTACACGCCAGTACTGGCTACACTGAGGAAGCACATTGCAAAGAAACGACCAGAGCTTTCTCGGACTGGATGACGACATCATCATGACAATGCACAGCCTCACGTCACATGCAGTTCCCCCTCACACTACTGTTACATCAGCATACTACACGTCAGTATTGGCTACACTGAGGAAGCACATTGCAAAGAATCGACCAGAGCTTTCCTGGACTGGGTGGCGAGTTCACCATGACAATGGACGACCTCACGTTGCATACAGTTCCCCCTCACACTACTGCTACAGCAGCATACTACACGTCAGTATTGGGTACGCTGAGGAAGGTCATTGTTAAGAAACGTTCAGAGCTTTCTCGGACTGGGTGGCGACTTCATCATGACAATACACGGCCTCACGTCACATGCAGTTCCCCCTCACACTACTGTTACTGCAGCATACTACACCTCAGTATTGGGTACTGAGGAAGCACATTACAAAGAAACGACCAGAGATATCTCGGAGTGGGTGACGACTTCATCATGACAATGCACGGCCTCACGTCACATGCAGTTCCCCCTCACACTACTCTTACAACAGCATACTACACGTCAGTATTGGCTACACTGAGGACGCACATTACAAAGAAACGGCCAGAGCTTTCTCGGACTGGGTGACGACTTCATCATGACAATACACGGCCTCACGTCGCATGCAGTTGCCCCTCACACTATTGTTACAGCAGCATACTACACCTCAGTATAGACTACACTGAGGAAGTACATTACAAAGAAACGACCAGAGCTTTCTCGGACTGGGTGACGACTTCATCATGACAATGCACTGCCTCACGTCGCATGCAGTTCCCCCTCACACTACTGTTACAGCAGCATACTACACGTGAGTATTGGCTACACTGAGGAAGCACACTGCAAAGAAGCGACCAGTTTTCTAGTACTGGGTGGCGACTTCACCATGACAATGGACGACCTCACGTTGCATACAGTTCCCCCTCACACTACTGCTACAGCAGCATACTACACGTCAGTATTGGGGACGCTGAGGAAGGACATTGTTAAGAAACGTTCAGAGCTTTCTCGGATTGGGTGGCGACTGCATCATGACAATACACGGCCTCACGTCACATGCAGTTCCCCCTCACACTACTGTTACAGCAGCATACTACACCTCAGTATTGGCTACACTGAGGAAGCACATTGCAAACAAACGGCCGGAGCTTTCTCGGACTGGGTGAGGACTTCATGATAACAATGCACGATCTCACGTCACATGTAGTTCCCCCTCACACTACTGTTACTGCAGCATACTACACCTCAGTATTGGATACTGAGGAAGCACATTACAAAGAAACGAACAGAGTAATCTCGGAGTGGGTGACGACTTCATCATGACAATGCACGGCCTCACGTCACATGCAGTTCCCCCTCACACTACTCTTACAACAGCATACTACACGTCAGTATTGGCTACACTGAGGACGCACATTACAAAGAAACGGCCAGAGCTTTCTCGGACTGGGTGACGACTTCATCATGACAATACACGGCCTCACGTCGCATGCAGTTGCCCCTCACACTATTGTTACAGCAGCATACTACACCTCAGTATAGACTACACTGAGGAAGTACATTACAAAGAAACGACCAGAGCTTTCTCGGACTGGGTGACGACTTCATCATGACAATGCACTGCCTCACGTCGCATGCAGTTCCCCCTCACACTACTGTTACAGCAGCATACTACACGTGAGTATTGGCTACACTGAGGAAGCACACTGCAAAGAAGCGACCAGTTTTCTAGTACTGGGTGGCGACTTCACCATGACAATGGACGACCTCACGTTGCATACAGTTCCCCCTCACACTACTGCTACAGCAGCATACTACACGTCAGTATTGGGGACGCTGAGGAAGGACATTGTTAAGAAACGTTCAGAGCTTTCTCGGATTGGGTGGCGACTGCATCATGACAATACACGGCCTCACGTCACATGCAGTTCCCCCTCACACTACTGTTACAGCAGCATACTACACCTCAGTATTGGCTACACTGAGGAAGCACATTGCAAACAAACGGCCGGAGCTTTCTCGGACTGGGTGAGGACTTCATGATAACAATGCACGATCTCACGTCACATGTAGTTCCCCCTCACACTACTGTTACTGCAGCATACTACACCTCAGTATTGGATACTGAGGAAGCACATTACAAAGAAACGAACAGAGTAATCTCGGAGTGGGTGACGACTTCATCATGACAATGCACGGCCTCACGTCACATGCAGTTCCCCCTCACACTACTCTTACAACAGCATACTACACGTCAGTATTGGCTACACTGAGGAAGTACATTACAAAGAAACGACCAGAGCTTTCTCGGACTGGGTGACGACTTCATCATGACAATACACGGCCTCACGTCGCATGCAGTTGCCCCTCACACTACTGTTACAGCAGCATACTACACCTCAGTATAGACTACACTGAGGAAGCACATTACAAAGAAACGACCAGAGATATCTCGGAGTGGGTGACGACTTCATCATGACAATGCACGGCCTCACGTCACATGCAGTTCCCCCTCACACTACTGTTACAGCAGCATACTACACGTCATTATTGACTACACTGAGGAAGCACATTGCAAAGATACGACCAGAGCTTTCTCGGAGTGGGAGACGACTTCATCATGACAATGCACGGCCTCACGTCACAAATCAAGTCATGCAGTTTCTGACCTGATTCAACATTACCTGTGTAGCACATCCAACTTGCACCCTGTGACTTTTTTACTCCCATCACTAAAGGCAAAGCCTAGGGGTATTCTATTTGAGAACTCTGAAGCAGTGCTCAAGAAAAGTGAGGCGATTCTCAAGGACCTGACAAAGAATGGTCTGCAGCACGTGTTCAAGGACTGCCAGAGACGCTATATAAGGTGCATTGAAGTAGAAGGGGACTACATTGAAAAAGAGCATGTAAACATTGAATTGCAGTAATAAATGTCTGTGAAAAAATCAGTCTCAATCTTTTTTATCATCCCTCGCATTTAAATTTAAGGTTATGAAAGTTGATTCTAAATATATACCAAACTCTCGAAAAATGTCAAAATCCTGAATTTGTTCTCAAAAAGACTTATCCTTCAAGACGAATGTCGTGTAACTCTAAGCTCCAAAGACCCTGTGCTCATTTGAGCATCATTTCACCCAATTCATTCACCGCCCGATACGACTTAACGTTGGGGGAAGCAAATTACAAAAAACCTAAAAAGTGGCTTAATTTTTGTCAAAATATTTTTATATTATATTTTTTTCCAACCAAGTTCAAAGAAATCTAGGCCGTGCAGATAAACTACAGTAAACAAAAAGATGTAACCATATATCTACCATTGCAGATCTGGAATATCCGGAGACGGTTTGTTTCTTTATTTACATTTATATAAAGTATTTGTTAAACATGGTACTATATCAGCAAGAGAGGTTATTGGCTTTTGACACGACGTTTTACCGAGGTCTATCAGCAATATACAATTTTTATATCTCTTTTCCTTGCTTATGGTGGAGGTAATTGTATACACCATTGAAAAATGGATGGTAACTTCATTGAGCTACTTATTTTGATGTCTCCTTAATAACAAGTAACATTTTATATCAACTTTCGTGATTTTCAATAGAAAACTAAAATTGAAAAATGTGAATTTTCAGGATTTCTTTATGCCAAACAACACCGTACATTAAACAGTTCTTAAAATTCTAATTTTTATATAAATATCTTTAATGGATTGGCTTAAAGTAGTATTTATTTCTGAGATTTTGGAAATATGATACATTTTCTGCAAACATTCCATCAATACATATTCATTTTATTGAATTCTATGTATTATAATGATTAAAAAATACAATATGACTTAAATTATGTAAGGTTACATTTATAGACGCTATATTTACTCCAGTTATCATGAAACACTTAATCCACACAAAGCTTACGTTCCTAAACCAGGAAACGAACTAGGCAAACAGGACTTCTCGTAACGGTGCAACAGTTTTGGGCGTATTTAACTGTTTAAGTTTTTTATGTGATAAATTTGTGTAATATATTATTTTGGCAATACCTTCTGTCCTTCAGGTCTGCGAATTCTACCAGCACCTCCTGGACTAATGCAAAGAAACATCACGTCCAACTCTCGGTTACCACCGTTCATATGCGGCAACTACTTCAGCACCGCTGTCATGCAGGTTGCCTAAGATGTGCTCTCGTAGGCGCCAGTTTCTTCAGCCAATAGCTACAAAGTATTAATAAAATTTTAATTCATATTTTACTCTCTAATGCCCGATTGCACCAACAAATATTAAGACTTAACACGAGTCTAGCAATAGTTAAAACAAAAATTGCATTTCACCAATAAGTGTTAGCGTAACACAAGGTTAAATCTCATGTTAAACTAACACGCCGAATTTCTAATGTTAAGTCCTTAACAACTGTAAATAGTCAAGATGGCGAGCATGAACTCAGCTGCTGATGTCGATTTGCTATATTTAAGACCGTCTAAATGGCATTCATAATAGAGTACGGCCTACGAGGAAAAATAGTTTTGAGGAACTATCCGAAGAAAACTGTTTTACGGAGGTATAGACTGTCGAAACATGTTGCTGCGGAAGTACAAGAGAGGTTAGAACATGCATCGAAAGGAAAATGTCGATCTCGCCTTTGCTTCAAGTATCAATAACCTTGCGATTTTATAATTCACTGAATTATGTGGATAATACACTGTCCACCTCCTGTCTTGAAACGTTCAAGTCACTTGTCCTTCTTCGCTCCTCGTTTTAAATTTACGTAATACTGAGTTAGAACATGCATCGAAAGGAATATGACTATCTCGCCTTTGCTTCAAGTATTAATAACTTTGTGATTTTATAATTCACTGAATTATGTGGATAATACATTGTCCACCTCCCGTCTTGAAACGTTCAAGTCACTTGTCCTTCTTCGCACTTCGTTTTAAATTTACGTAATACTGAGTTAGAATATAGATCGAAAGGAATATGCCGATCTCGCCTTTGCTTCAAGTATTAGTAACCTTGCGATTTTATAATTCACTGAATTATGTGGATAATACATTGTCCACCTCCCGCCTTGAAACGTTCAAGTCACTTGTCCTTCTACGCACTTCGTTTTAAATTTACGTAATACTGAGTTAGAACATGCATCGAAAGGAATATGCCGATCTCGCCTTTGCTTCAAGTATTAATAACTTTGCGATTTTATAATTCACTGAATTATGTGGATAATACATTGTTCACGTCCCGTCTTGAAACGTTTAAGGCACTTGTTCTTCGTACCTCGTTTTAAATTTACGTAATAATGACAAGTTGTTTGGTGCTTGTAGTATTGACACATGCATTTGAATTAAATTCGTTTCCAATATTTTCCCCGCGACTTCTTTCTCTTTTACATTCACTGCATCCGTCCTCTTATTTTCCACGATATCCTTACACTTCCTCACCATTTCAATTAACAATTCTTTCTCCGTCGATGAGAAATTTGTCTCACGGCTTTATTTATGATTTTGTTCTTCCGCCATTTGTGCAGACAAAAATGAAAACAAAACCGCATCGGAGTACGTTCAGAAAATCATCCATAGCCTTCTATAACTGTAATATTTACAAGTTTCTTGGCGTTAACACAGGTTTGTTAACATTTTAAGAAAACAGGTTGGTGATATGCAAGAAATTTAACATTAGTTTTAGCGCTGTGACAATTGTTACGTTACATTTGTTAACGTCGATTTTAACATCTATTGGTGAAATCGGGCATAACTGTCGTTAATTCTCGTGTCTATTAATTTATTTATTCAAAGTTAAATACCTTCAAGCAACAACTGTAAACACTTAAAATAACTTCAGCCATCTATTTACTATGTAAAATCTCTATGGATTCTTCCGAGATTAGCAGCCATTGCAGCACTTCCTGCATTTTCTATGTCCAGACATTCATTTTCCTGATTATATATAACTATCCTTTTATGAACTGTATATGTAAAAGTGTATGACTAGTGAAATTAAAACTAACAATCAGAAACAAACACCAATAACTCTACGTATTCAATGGCCGTGAAATCTTTCATATTAATCTAACACGCTCACATATCCAGGGAATAATACAAGACAAAGAAAACTTCCCATACAACATCCGGGAATCGAACGCTGTATCCTTGGATTTAGAAGCTATCACGCTAACCACCAGGCTACAGAAAAATCAAGCCAGTGTGGCCATATTTCACGTGAAGTTAGTTTTCCTTTTTAATAAGTTTTGCAGAAATAAAATAGTTCTTTATAATCACCGAATTTCGGTTGGTACTCCTACAAATCACAGCAGGATCACGTATCACACACAATTACGTAACACTGGCAATTACGCAACAGTCAAAGTTACGTAACACTCACTACACGTAACACTTGCCGTACGACCCTCTCTAGAGCTGACTAAGAGCTGAGAACTGCCTGAGTCGTCTAATGCGTCGCTTATATAGGCAGATCACTGCATCTCGAAGCTTCGTGGCCCGGAACAATCATCCCAATTGTTCCAGACGTCAGGGGGAGGGGAAAGAGGCGGTACAGTGGCTCGTGACACTTTTCTAACCATCCCCTCAGTGAGTGCCAAAAGATAAATGGGTAGGCGTGTGCTGAATGGCTCCTGTCCCTCAACCACCTGCCAGTTGATCGTGTCTTCCGATAATTGGGTAACAATGTCCTTTGTGATCGCAGCATTTGCAATTTCTTCCAATTTCTGTTGTCGATTCACTCCTAAGACGATTTTCAGCAGCTAACACATTTCTCGTAACATATATGATTAATTATGGTGCAAGTACCATTTGTTTCGACCACTCAAACAATACCTAGGAGGACAGCGCTTTGATGACGCAAGTGGAGATTTCTTGAGAAAATGGCTCCGCACGCGTCCATCTTCTTTCTATAAGCATGCCGTCAATAACTGGCCAATCCAATGGAGAAAATATGTACAGAGGGCAGGGCAAATATACAAGGGCGTCCAGAAAGTAAGTTCTGTTTCAATTTATCTTCGCTTCAATTTTGCGATCGTAGTTCCGCACATGCGCGGTAGACGCTCTGTATCAAGGAGAAGAAACGTACGCCATTGTGAGATCGCTGTCAGCCACGTACGCTTTGTTGTGCTTGTTTACAATGTTAGTTGTGCTTGTTCGTTTTCCCTCCGGCACCTTTTTACTTGCCCTTCCGGTTCGAGGCGTTGCTGTCACGTTGCTTTGGTTTTCCGCCGTTCCTCTATGGGGGCGCTGTGGTGCCCGAGGCTCCTTGGGTGGTTCCCTCAAACCGGCAGGGGAGTTGTGTGCCTGGCTCGCATCGCGTCTGTGTCTCTGGGTAAGTGCTCCATGTTCGGCTTTCCTTATACTCTCTTTGGGCTCATGCGTTGCTTTTGGTGAGCCGTGTTGTTTTATGGGGCTCTTTCATCTCAGTTCGGGACCAGAAGTAGATTGTTACTTTATGTGTCTGGGTTGATCAATACAAAATGTAGCTGGAAGTAAATACTATATGAAGATAGGGCAGAAGTTTATTGTTATTGTATGTTAATGTACTGGTGAGCGCAAAGTGTAGCAAGAAAATAAATTCAAATTAAGGTTTGATAAAAGCTTTATGGTTTTAATTAATTTCATGACCCTGGGTTCGCCTGCACACGGTGTTGATTGAAAATCCCACCGCTTGTGAAATCGGATCTGTGATTCGTTTTCTGAATGTTAGGAAAGTGAAACCAATTGAAATTTATCGGCTGTCAAAAGGTGTTGTGTTTCTTCACGACAACGCACGGCCACACACTGCAAATGCGACGAAAAAACATCCTGCAAAGATTTGGCTGGGACGTTTTTGACCTCGCTCCTAGCGACTTTCATCTGTTTTTGCATCTCAAAGCTTTCCTTGGCGGTCAACACTTCAACAATGACGAAGAGCTGAAAGAAAATGTTTCCAACTGGTTGAAGACACAGGCGGCAAACTTCTATGAAGAAGGTATACAAAAACTTGTGCCTCGATATGACAAATGCCTGCAAAATTTCGGCAGTTATGTGGAAAAGTAGTTTAAGAGTTGTAGAATTTTGTGCAATAAACAATTTTTCTGTATTTGTACACAATTTAATTTTATTACCAAACAGAACTTACTTTCGTATAAAAGTCATCTGTATATGAGCATTTTGGTTTGTTAATACAATAAATTTTAAAATATAATTCTCATTTATATTTGATCCCGCTAGATGGCACTAAGGAGAAGAAGGCACCTCTAATGCTTCATTTGCTATGGGATTAAAGTTTTCTTTAATAAATAAAATATGCATATCAAATAGCATTGCTGCTAATAATTCACATTTAGACAGCACCTTCTCTTACCTTATAGTCCTCATATTACAAAGATCACATGATCAAAGCTTGCGTAACGCCTTTTATCAGATGTAAAATCTTTGACATGGTTTCCTTCAAATGTAAGGAAAGTTCTTGGTCCTGCGTGATGCTTATTCGTGTACAAGAAACTCGTACACTGCTAAACTATCAGTTCAAACTACATTTAATGAATCAAACATTGTACGACTAATCCTACAAAACAATTGCCCACCAAAAATATGGTTTGTAAAATAACTACACAGCAAAACAGAGGCGCTAGAAAGAAAGGCAATTTTAATTTCGATTTCACACTGTGAAATGCAGTGTTAGATTTTATCATCCATTATTTATACTGGAGTGATATCCCTGGTGAATAATTTTACTGAAAATTGCAATTTTTACTCTTTTGTTTTGTGTTAATTCATTTGTTTGCACAGTGATTTACATTCACTGATTTTAAATATTTATAAAAGCACTTATGCATACAAATTTATGTAATGGTACAATGTTACTCTTTCATATGCACGTAGTACTTAAAATCTCATCTGAAACGTTAACCCAGTTTTTATTTCATAATATGCATAGAAATTCGGAAAAAATTAAAACAACATTTATTGCACAATTGATCGGGTTCAGTTTTTAATTTAGTAGCCTTTCCATGTAAAAGCGATTTCCGTAATTGTGATATGAATGGTTTATACACGAGGTGGGTTCAAGTTATAACACCTCTTATTCCTGTCAGATCTGGGACTAGAGAGAAACTTCTCGTCTTTTTAAAATACACGTGGATTCCTTGTGAATGTGTGTCAGAGATAGCAGCACTGTACACTGCATAGAACTCTAGTGGTAGTGATGAGAGGACTGTTTTTTGATATTTAAAATGGCGACGTTTTCATTACAAGACCAGCATGTAAACATTCGTGTTCTACATTTAAATAAGTAAATATATATGTAATTTTGTGATTGGCCGTAGTAATAATTGTATGACGTGATATTGTGACGTGGAATTAAATCGGCCAATCACAAAATTAAGAGAGGAGTAAAGATAGTTACGAAAAATCAATAATCTTGGGAGATATGTTTTGTAATGGTGAGTGTGATCAATATTGGTGCAGGATCAAGAACTTTTATGTAATAGTTGGAACTGTTTAAATATAACAATGTAAGAATTTATCGATATGTTGGATGTGAGTGGGAAAGGAAGTTCAAGTAAAATGTAATCCAAATAATACAATAAAATAGTTACAAAATTTGACTTCTCCGAAACTTTATTCCGAACCACGCCTTGAAACCAAGAATCTCATGACTCTTATGTAATCATACACAATCATCAAGAAACAACTCAAAATACAACGAATTAACCCTGTTATATCTGGCTTCTCGACGTGGGTCTTCAAAAAGTCAAAGTGCATCCCATCTCAAACATAGAAATCCCGCAGAAAATTGCGGCAGAACGTATGGCTGGTTAAGATGGAGAGAAATTAACGACGAATAGTCCCAAATTCCTGTCCCATGGTCCAAGGACTCAAGACGGGATGGAAGTGGATACGCCAATTACGCGCGCCAACCTCAAAGGTGAAGGCTACCGATATGACCTAGGCGGGGCCGCCAGGTGATCTAACACACCTTCTACTAGCTTTGCAGCCTAGTACTCGGGAATATTAATGGCTTCCCTCCACCCCGACCGGAGACGTACCCGATTCCCACGGATATGGGGAACCACTGCCCCATCCAGACCAACCAAATCCCAACAACTCCCCAAAGGGAGGGGTTCGGCAGTTCAGCCCGAGGTTCGTCTAGTTACGTCAAAGATACCGCCAGTGCTAAGGGTCCGCAGCGCCGCACACTGAAGCTGAAGTGGACGGATCCGCTCCTCTATGGGTGGAGATGAAGTTAATGCTAGAGGCTCTACTTCCATCAGTCCTGGACACGTAGGACCAAGACCCGGGCCTCTTTATACCAGGGAGTATCCGAGCTGTCCCAAAGGGCGCTCGGCGTCCTCCGTGGGTCTTTCCATAGAGCAAGACCTGGGTAACAAACAAGCCCCCCCATCTGGTCCAAGGACACAAGACGGGATGGAATTGGATGCGCCACTTACGTGCGCCAACACCAAAGGTGAAGGCTACCGATATGACCTCGGTGGGCCACCTGGCGATGTAGCACACCTTCTACTAGCTCTGCAGGCTAGTACCCGGGGCTTTTGAGGCAACCCTCTGCCCCCTCCGGGCGGCCGTAGCCTGGCCGAAGGTACCCAATTCCCCGTGAATGTCGGGAACACACTACCCCTTCGAGTCCAACCCAATCTGAACAAATCCCCGACGGTCTAATGACCGTAGGAAATATGCGCCCTAAAACTAAAGTACTACTACTACTTTCTCCGTCGGGAGGGGATCATCAATTCGGCCCGAAGTTCCTCTAGCAACGTCAGAGGTACCACGAGTGCTAGGGGTTTGAAGAATTCGCACCACGGCAGCTGAAGGGGACGGAAGTAGTGGAGGGACAGGAAATTCGATTTTTTCTTTTTTTTTACCGTGGAGGCGAAAAATACCTGTCTTGGTGGTCAACCTTGAAAAACAGAGTTTAGCAAAATAGCGTGTAAGATAAGCAAATATATGCACCTCAAGTGTGAGATATGTGGACAAGTAGTAAATTGAACTCAATCGGATAAGCTGTATATGTATATACTTACTATTTATATAACAAATACAAACATAAAATAATTATGACAATTATAAATACTCATTCACTGTGTGATTCTTCGACTCCGGTGCGTCACTTTCATCGCTATTATACTCTGATGTGTTGAGGATTATTTCATTAATTGCATTTTCTATTACGCCTTCATTTCTGCAATATTTCTCTTCCAGCTCTCGGACCTTCTTGCAGTGCGTTGAGGTTACGGAAGATAATGCTTCTATAGCAAGTTTGCACAGATTTGGACCCAACATATCACAAGTAACGTTACATCCTCTGAAAACATTCCTTAGTTTTGCCCACACCAACTCAATTGTATTCAGGTCACAGTTATACGGAGGTAGACGAATAATAATGGGTCCCCTTTCGAGAGCCATAACATCCACAAATGTTCATACAAATATAAATCATTTTCAAGTAAATGCTGATGTACTCGTAACAAGGATAAACTGGCAATTCGAGCGCACCAAACGAGCCTTTATGAAGGAAGCTTTAACTACAAACTGATAATGTTATATTGTGACAAGTGCTGTCGAGAGGTGCAAGAAACACACAAACTTTGGACATTTATTGGGGATCATAGTAATTGGTTATTCTTGAGAAAATTACATATTTAAAATTTTCTTACTTTCTGGAGTTTCTCAACTCTTTGTGAATAACAGGAACTTTGTGGGTTTCCGCTTTCCATGGCACTCCTAGTGCTACCATGACATCAGCCTCCTATAGGATATCCCGTCACGTAGGACTTAGGCTAGTCATGTGTCTCTGGAAAGTTTACCGGATGTTCTAGAACATCCGCTTTCTGTAAGAAACCCCAGTCATGCAAGACTTTGGTACTGATCTTGCGTCTCTGGAAAGTTCTCCGGAAGTTCCAGAACCCAGACAGGCGACACACCATATTTGGTAAATCTGCGCCATTGTCTGGGGAGCCCCGCTAGGCAGAATTGGCCTATATAATAGAGCTACTGGCCCATAGTGGGTCTCTCTCTCGCTCTCGCTGACTCGCTGCTCGACCGGCTCAACGTACCCTCGGGGTCCGTGAAGCCGGGGGCTCTCGACTTCTCCAAAGCCACTCCGTAGACGGCTGCACCCACGACAGCACTACCATACCTGTCCAAAGGTAAGCCCCTTGGGGGACAACCCATATTAGCGAGTATGTAACTTGTTCATTACAATTGTGTTCCAAAGCCATCAATCATTACTGTCAACACTGTTAGGCTTATGCTTCTATTGCCATAATAAAGTGGGCCATCTAGCAGCTTGCGAGTAATCTCCACCCCTGAAGATTCCTTCACGGTTACGTCCCTCGTCACAGCACCATGCTCGTGACAATATAATAAACTTAGAAATTCATTTAAACAAGCTGCTTCATTAAAACACTTTAAGAATAAAGTTAAGAAATTTTTGCATGTACACTGTTTTATACGGTTAATGAATTTTTAGAACTATAACCATGTAAATGAGCACTGGGAGCATAGTACATTCACAAACCTGTAATATTTATATTATGACATTTCTTGTAGTAAATTAGTCTATGCAAATACGACATGAAACCATAGAAAAGCTGCTTACTGTGTATATTGTATGTAATCAATTTGACTTTATGTATATACTGTATTTATACATTTTGACGTGTCTCATAACATGTATATATTGCCAAGGACGAACTAAAATTCTAATTCTAACATACGATTGTTGTAAACTGGTTAGCTAATTAACCTCGAAATTGATCAAATCGAAATATGGCGGACATGATAAAGCTTAGCGTACTAGCCACCAGATGTCAGTGTACAGCGCATTTAAAATTTCAAAGTTGTTATCTATGTTTACGGAGTTAAACGAAACTTACCGAATGAGGACTTGGAACCCGAGCGCTCAACTTATCGCACGTATACTTTACGAACTCACAAAGTCACATTATAGTTTCTATCATTGTTTCATTTAGATGTAATTATTAAGATATCATTGTATAAGTAAACAAATATGTTACTATAAGATATGAAACTCTGTTTTCATTAGAAATTAATTGTTCTTTCATATTAGCCGTGTGTAGGACGCACTATGAAAGGGTAGAGCCAGACTGGAAAATTAAATGCCATAGCCGGGATTTGAACCGCGGATCTTCTACTTTCCGTCCAGCCGCTCTAACCATTTGAACTACTATGGCCAACGCGCCAACATGACATTAAATTCTACACTCACTTTTCTCTCAATTTTTTCTGTCTGGCTCTACCCCTTCATAGTGCGTCCTACACACGGCTACTGTCAAAGAACAATTAATTTCCATTAATCGTACCTAATAGTGGTCCGAACTTTTAAAGCCCGGGCCTTAAAGTACTTACAGCATAGTAAGTCGTCATTAAGGTAGTTGTCTCATGGGTTTATGAGAACTCCTAGTGGTTTACTATAAAGCCCGGACCTTAAAGTACGTACAGCATAGTAAGTCGTCATTAAGGTAGTTGTCTCATGGGTTTATGAGAACTCCTAGTGGTTTACTATAAAGTCCGGGTCTTAAAGTACTTACAGCATAGTAAGTCGTCATTAAGGTAGTTGTCTCATGTGTTTATGAGAACTCCTAGTGGTTTACTATAAAGCCCGGGCCTTAAAGTACTTACAGCATAGTAAGTCGCCATTAAGGTAGTTGTCTCATGTGTTTATGAGAACTCCTAGTGGTTTACTATATAGCCCGGGCCTTAAAGTACTTACAGCATAGTAAGTCGCCATTAAGGTAGTTGTCTCATGTGTTTATGAGAACTCCTAGTGGTTTACTATATAGCCCGGGCCTTAAAGTACTTACAGCATAGTAAGTCGTCATTAAGGTAGTTGTCTCATGTGTTTATGAGAACTCCTAGTGGTTTACTATAAAGCCCGGGTCTTAAAGTACTTACAGCATAGTAAGTCGTCATTAAGGCAGTTGTCTCATGTGTTTATGAGAACTCCTAGTGGTTTACTATAAATTCCGGGCCTTAAAGTACTTACAGCATAGTAAGTCGCCATTAAGGTAGTTGTCTCATGTGTTTATGAGAACTCCTAGTGGTTTACTATAAATTCCGGGCCTTAAAGTACTTACAGCATAGTAAGTCGTCATTAAGGCAGTTGTCTCATGTGTTTATGAGAACTCCTAGTGGTTTACTATAAAGCCCGGGCCTTAAAGTACTTACAGCATAGTAAGTCGTCATTAAGGCAGTTGTCTCATGTGTTTATGAGAACTCCTAGTGGTTTACTATAAATTCCGGGCCTTAAAGTACTTACAGCATAGTAAGTCGCCATTAAGGTAGTTGTCTCATGTGTTTATGAGAACTCCTAGTGGTTTACTATAAATTCCGGGTCTTAAAGTACTTACAGCATAGTAAGTCGTCATTAAGGTAGTTGTCTCATGTGTTTATGAGAACTCCTAGTGGTTTACTATAAATTCCGGGCCTTAAAGTACTTACAGCATAGTAAGTCGCCATTAAGGTAGTTGTCTCATGTGTTTATGAGAACTCCTAGTGGTTTACTATAAAGCCCGGACCTTAAAGTACTTACAGCATAGTAAATCGTCATTAAGGTAGTTGTCTCATGTGTTTATGAGAACTCCTAGTGGTTTACTATAAAGCCCGGGTCTTAAAGTACTTACAGCATAGTAAGTCGTCATTAAGGTAGTTGTCTCATGTGTTTATGAGAACTCCTAGTGGTTTACTATAAAGCCCGGGCCTTAAAGTACTTACAGCATAGTAAGTCGTCATTAAGGTAGTTGTCTCATGTGTTTATGAGAACTCCTAGTGGTTTACTATAAAGCCCGGGCCTTAAAGTACTTACAGCATAGTAAGTCGTCATTAAGGTAGTTGTCTCATGTGTTTATGAGAACTCCTAGTGGTTTACTATAAAGCCCGGGTCTTAAAGTACTTACAGCATAGTAAGTCGTCATTAAGGCAGTTGTCTCATGTGTTTATGAGAACTCCTAGTGGTTTACTATAAATTCCGGGCCTTAAAGTACTTACAGCATAGTAAGTCGCCATTAAGTTAGTTGTCTCATGTGTTTATGAGAACTCCTAGTGGTTTACTATAAATTCCGGGCCTTAAAGTACTTACAGCATAGTAAGTCGTCATTAAGGCAGTTGTCTCATGTGTTTATGAGAACTCCTAGTGGTTTACTATAAAGCCCGGGCCTTAAAGTACTTACAGCATAGTAAGTCGTCATTAAGGCAGTTGTCTCATGTGTTTATGAGAACTCCTAGTGGTTTACTATAAATTCCGGGCCTTAAAGTACTTACAGCATAGTAAGTCGCCATTAAGGTAGTTGTCTCATGTGTTTATGAGAACTCCTAGTGGTTTACTATAAATTCCGGGCCTTAAAGTACTTACAGCATAGTAAGTCGTCATTAAGGTAGTTGTCTCATGTGTTTATGAGAACTCCTAGTGGTTTACTATAAATTCCGGGCCTTAAAGTACTTACAGCATAGTAAGTCGCCATTAAGGTAGTTGTCTCATGTGTTTATGAGAACTCCTAGTGGTTTACTATAAAGCCCGGACCTTAAAGTACTTACAGCATAGTAAGTCGTCATTAAGGTAGTTGTCTCATGTGTTTATGAGAACTCCTAGTGGTTTACTATAAAGCCCGGACCTTAAAGTACTTACAGCATAGTAAGTCGTCATTAAGGTAGTTGTCTCATGTGTTTATGAGAACTCCTAGTGGTTTACTATAAAGCCCGGACCTTAAAGTACTTACAGCTTAGTAAGTCGCCATTAAGGTAGTTGTCTCATGTGTTTATGAGAACTCCTAGTGGTTTACTATAAAGCCCGGGCCTTAAAGTACTTACAGCATAGTAAGTCGTCATTAAGGTAGTTGTCTTATGTGTTTATGAGAACTCCTAGTGGTTTACTATAAAGCCCGGACCTTAAAGTACTTACAGCATAGTAAGTCGTCATTAAGGTAGTTGTCTCATGTGTTTATGAGAACTCCTAGTGGTTTACTATAAAGCCCGGACCTTAAAGTACTTACAGCTTAGTAAGTCGCCATTAAGGTAGTTGTCTCATGTGTTTATGAGAACTCCTAGTGGTTTACTATAAAGCCCGGGCCTTAAAGTACTTACAGCATAGTAAGTCGTCATTAAGGTAGTTGTCTTATGTGTTTATGAGAACTCCTAGTGGTTTACTATAAAGCCCGGACCTTAAAGTACTTACAGCATAGTAAGTCGCCATTAAGGTAGTTGTCTCATGTGTTTATGAGAACTCCTAGTGGTTTACTATAAAGCCCGGGTCTTAAAGTACTTACAGCATAGTAAGTCGTCATTAAGGTAGTTGTCTCATGTGTTTATGAGAACTCCTAGTGGTTTACCATAAAGCCCAGGCCTTAAAGTACTTACAGCATAGTAAGTCGACATTAAGGTAGTTGTCTCATGTGTTTATGAGAACTCCTAGTGGTTTACTATAAAGTCCGGGTCTTAAAGTACTTACAGCATAGTAAGTCGTCATTAAGGTAGTTGTCTCATGTGTTTATGAGAACTCCTAGTGGTTTACTATAAAGCCCGGGCCTTAAAGTACTTACAGCATAGTAAGTCGCCATTAAGGTAGTTGTCTCACGTGTTTATAAGAACTCCTAGTGGTTTACTATAAAGCCCGGGTCTTAAAGTACTTACAGCATAGTAAGTCGTCATTAAGGTAGTTGTCTCATGTGTTTATGAGAACTCCTAGTGGTTTACTATAAAGTCCGGGCCTTAAAGTACTTACAGCTTAGTAAGTCGCCATTAAGGTAGTTGTCTCATGTGTTTATGAGAACTCCTAGTGGTTTACTATAAAGCCCGGACCTTAAAGTACTTACAGCATAGTAAGTCGTCATTAAGGTAGTTGTCTCATGTGTTTATGAGAACTCCTAGGGGTTTACTATAAAGCCCGGAACGTAAAGTACTTACAGCATAGTAAGTCGTCATTAAGGTAGTTGTCTCATGTGTTTATGAGAACTCCTAGTGGTTTACTATAAAGCCCGGACCTTAAAGTACTTACAGAACAGTAAGTCGTCATTAAGGTAGTTGTCTCATGTGTTTATGAGAACTACCAGTGGTTTACTATAAAGCCCGGGCCTTAAAGTACTTACAGCATAGTAAGTCATCATTAAGGTAGTTGTCTCATGTGTTTATGAGAACTCCTAGTGGTTTACTATACAGCCCGGACCTTAAAGTACTTACAGCATAGTAAGTCGCCATTAAGGTAGTTGCCTCATGTGTTTATGAGAACTCCTAGTGGTTTACTATAAAGCCCAGAACGTAAAGTACTTACAGCATAGTAAGTCGTCATTAAGGTAGTTGTCTCATGTGTTTATGAGAACTCCTAGTGGTTTACTATAAAGCCCGGGCCTTAAAGTACTTACAGCATAGTAAGTCGCCATTAAGGTAGTTGCCTCATGTGTTTATGAGAACTCCTAGTGGTTTACTATAAAGCCCAGAACGTAAAGTACTTACAGCATAGTAAGTCGTCATTAAGGTAGTTGTCTCATGTGTTTATGAGAACTCCTAGTGGTTTACCATAAAGCCCGGGCCTTAAAGTACTTACAGCATAGTAAGTCGTCATTAAGGTAGTTGTCTCATGTGTTTATGAGAACTCCTAGTGGTTTACTATAAAGCCCGGACCTTAAAGTACTTACAGTACAGTAAGTCGTCATTAAGGTAGTTGTCTCATGTGTTTATGAGAACTCCTAGGGGTTTACTATAAAGCCCGGAACGTAAAGTACTTACAGCATAGTAAGTCGTCATTAAGGTAGTTGTCTCATGTGTTTATGAGAACTCCTAGTGGTTTACTATAAAGCCCGGGCCTTAAAGTACTTACAGCATAGTAAGTCGCCATTAAGGTAGTTGCCTCATGTGTTTATGAGAACTCCTAGTGGTTTACTATAAAGCCCGGACCTTAAAGTACTTACAGAACAGTAAGTCGTCATTAAGGTAGTTGTCTCATGTGTTTATGAGAACTACCAGTGGTTTACTATAAAGCCCGGGCCTTAAAGTACTTACAGCATAGTAAGTCATCATTAAGGTAGTTGTCTCATGTGTTTATGAGAACTCCTAGTGGTTTACTATACAGCCCGGACCTTAAAGTACTTACAGCATAGTAAGTCGCCATTAAGGTAGTTGTCTCATGTGTTTATGAGAAGTCCTAGTGGTTTACTATAAAGCCCGGGCCTTAAAGTACTTACAGCACAGTAAGTCGTCATTAAGGTAGTTGTCTCATGTGTTTATGAGAACTCCTAGTGGTTTACTATAAAGCCCGGACCTTAAAGTACTTACAGCATAGTAAGTCGGCATTAAGGTAGTTGTCTCATGTGTTTATGAGAACTCCTAGTGGTTTACTATAAAGCCCGGGTCTTAAAGTACTTACAGCATAGTAAGTCGTCATTAAGGTAGTTGTCTCATGTGTTTATGAGAACTCCTAGTGGTTTACCGGGAAAAAAAACGAGTCACTTGGAGAATTTAATGTCATTTTGGCACGTTGGCCATAGTAGCTCAAGGGTTAGAGCGGCTGGATGGAGACTAGAAGATCCGTGGTTCAAATCCCGGCTATGGCATTGCATTTTTCGCTCGGGCTCCACCCTTTCTGATGTCATTGTTGTCTATTTTGAAACTTATTTTGTTATTAATCTGCTTGTAGCTCTTAATAATTACTAGTAGCTAGGATACTTTGTTTTTCAAAATTAATCGTAAAAGGATTTAAAATTTGTTAGTATATCTATATATTCTGGATCCATGTGGATGACAAATTTGTTAATAACTGTTTTTCTGTTAACTCTGCCATGGATATAAACAAAGTTACTACAGCTGGTGTTTCAACACTGTCGCCCGTTTAGCAACATATAATGCAGCAGGCGATGTATCACGATAAGCATCAGACGGGAACTTGCTGAGGGCTGAGTAATGGCAAAAGATGACCCGTTTATCACGATGACGCCAGGGGAGTTTCGACGCGTCCTATTTTTTGTAAGCTCTTCCTCATAAAACCAACCAACCCTTGCTGCGAAATGTCCGCCGCAATCCATGTTGACAGCTGTTTCATACCTCATCCAATCATCGGCAACTTTATGCGTCCCACAGAACAACACCTGTTATTCATTTTAAAGTGATGTACCACAAATGGGGAGTGAGATATGTGAGCTTGGTGCCCTATAGCAACAAGAACGTAATGTAATTTTACTGCCCTTTTCTGGTTAAACGCCTTATTCCTTTTTCTGGATTTCTGCTCCAACTTGTTATTCAGACTGATGCGTTACAAAACTACCTTTCTGTTTTTTTCACCCTGGCTTCACTTCTACATCACTTTGGATACAACTAACTTCCGCTGCAAATTGCACGTTATAACATTCACACGTTGTATTTGCACACGCGGACTTTAGATAGTTATAGTAATAGTAACTTATTTCCTTTTACATCAACAAATGGAAATACAAAAACAAGATTACAATTATAAAATCCATACTGAAATATGGCATATATTCCTAAATCCTGAAAATCCTATCATGTTATCATGTTGCCCCGATACACCTAACCCTAGGTTTTTGTGTATTGGAGGCCCTCTACTCCTTGTTACACTTTCTGCCATTTCACCTATCTCACTCTACATTTTTCTCTTAATTGTTCTTAGCCATCTCTCTTTAACTTTCCCTAAATAATTCCCTATATTTCTCCTGTTCTTTTCTCCTTTTACTGACAACATTTCTCTAATTACTACTTCACCCCCCAAACTGTCCCATTTACGTAGGCAAGCCTGTTCTCTCCATATCTTTGTTTGACTACAATTTAATATACAATGGAAATCTGCATTCTCTTCTCCACACAATGGACATTTATCTAGCTCCCTCTCTTGTCCTATACCTTTCAAGTTTCTCACTCCTGTTCTCGCCCAAGCAAAACCTTCTCGCCCTAACTTACTACATATATCTATATATCCATCCCTCCCCCAGGTTGTTTTTATTTCTCTATATAATCTTAGTGAGCTTTTGTCACTTGTATTGGCAAAAATATCTTGTCTGTCAATATCTTCTAATCTTAGCTTAACCTCTTTCCAGAAGCCTCTATACCCATACTCTGCATTTATCCAAGAATGACCCATACCTATCTGCTTCAACACGTCATACATTTTATGTGCCCAAGACCCACCCCAGTTACTTCTCTTTTGAATATGAAAACATTCTTTAATTATATTGCCATCTTCCAAGTTAGTGATTCTGTATAGATATTTCATTGCCCTTGACAAGATTTTAATTTTAGTAGAATGCCTGCCTAGTTCTAATTGTGCTGCCCCATTAGGTGATGCTATTGGTAATCCCAATATGTATTTACAAAAGTATCTATGCACTCCATCAGCCTCTCTCCAAGCCTCATCTATTCCCCATACCTCTTATCCATGTAACATTCTATTTTCTACCACTGCCGTATAGATCCTCTCCAACCATTTGACATTTATCTCTGGCAGTTTACTGTAGCATGATCTTATCACTCTCATGGCCATTTTACCTTTTGCCACAGACATCTTATTTTGTTCTTTCCAGCTGCCATCTGAACTCAACCTTGTACCCAAATAATCAAATCTCCTTACTATCTCTATTTCTTTTCTATTAACCTCCCATTTCTCATCGTTACGCAACCTGTATCCTTTTCTGAAGACCATAATCTTTGTTTTGTTTTCATTCACTTTCAAACCCCATTTATTGCAATAAGAATTGGCTGCCTCGATTGCTCTTCTCAGCCCTCCACTTGATATGGACCCAACTACTAGGTCATCTGCAAAAAGTAGCCCCGGTATTTCTTTATTATTAATAACTGGTAAATGTAACCTACAACTTGATATCTCCTCTAAAATTCCACCGATATAAAGATTAAATAATACTGGACTAAGTTTACATCCCTGCCGTACTCCTGCCTTACTCGATATAGATTTAGTTACTTTGTTGCCTGGTGACTTTAGATATGTAATCTGCATACATCAAGGCCGCACCGTGGCTCAGTGGTTAGACCGCTTGGCTCTCACCAAGGCGGCCCGGGTTCGATCCCAGGCGACCGCAAAGTGAGATTTGTGGTGGACAACACGGCACTGGGGCGGGTTTCCTCCGGGACCTCCGGTTTCCCCGCCATCTCATTCCACCGGTGCTCCATCTTCATCTCATGTATCATCAGTGTCACCGCCTGCGGAGCCGTATGTAGTAAAAGCGGGCGTTAAACACGACACATTTCACTTCATGCATAACTCAACACTCTAGCTTATAGTAATGGTAGCGAACCGAGTGGGTTGTCTCAAGTGGTTTCGTCTGTGGGCCGCATTCGGGGAGCTCGTGTTCAATTCCCGTGACCGCCCTTCCTCGCCCATGAGCTTTTTTGGAGGCTTTCCCTGGTTGCCAGGCGAATGCTCGGTAGCTGCTTTTCGCAGCTCTAACAAACTAATGCGACCGGTGACAGGATTAATGCTGTTTGCACTATATAAACCTTCGTGCTGCGGTCTCCAAGTCGTTGTCCCCCCAAATCTGCAAGAGGAGGGGAGATCATTGTACGAGTTGCCACTGTGAAGTTTATATCTATAAACTGTAGAGACCTTACCCTCTGCTGTCGTGTCTCCTAAGTCCCACCATCCTCTAGTCTACTTTCAGCTCACCCATCCCTCCTCAGGGATATTGCCTCATCATGGTAACATCAGATTTACGTGCAATTCCGGAGTTAACAAGGGATTTTCTATAAGTATTTTCAGATATCGGTTATCAATTTTATTCCTTTAGTTCAGACTTTTAATTATACTGCCCCTCAAAATTCACCCTCTGTTGTCCTCATCCCGATGGGTGGGCAACAAAATGAATGAATGTGTATTGTTTAACGCCCGCTTTTACTACATACGGCACCGCAGGCGGTGACACTGATGATACATGAAATGAAGATGGAGCACCGGTAGAATGAGATGGCGGGGGAAACAGGAGGTCCCGGAGAAAACCCGCCCCAGCGCCGTGTTGTCCACCACAAATCTCACTTTCCGGTCGCCTGGGATCGAACCCGGGCCGCCTTGGTGAGAGCCAAGTGGTCTAACCACTGAGCCAAAGCGTGGCCTGGGTGGGCGACAGGAAGTAGGGAACTGACTGATGGGATGATGTACAGCGGTGACTTGGTGTGCCCCAGGACCGCTACGGCTACCGAGAAGGCCCATCAGTAACCCCAAAAACTATCAAGAGAGGCTCTGGTGTAATCTCTCGATTGGGTTCCTCCGCGAGGTGAGAGTGTAAATTCAGACGCCTAAACTATGGTCACTTCGGTGTTTGACCCCATTTCTTTGTTTTCGTTTTATTATTCCTCCCTGAACACGCGTCTGACGGATAACATAGCGCGGGATGGTGTAGTGGGAAGCATAAGGGGTGACTGGGTAACGCGTAATTCCCAGCCCCTTAGGCCGCGCCGTGGCTCAGTGGTTAGACCACTTGGCTTTCACCAAGCCGGCCCGGGTTCGATCCCAGGCAACCGCAAAGTGAGATTTGTGATGGACAACACGGCGCTAGGCGGGTTTTCTTCGGGATCTCCGGTTTCCCCCGCCATCTCATTCCACCAGTGCTCCATCTTCATCACATGTATCATCAGTGTCATCGCCTGCGGTGCCGTATGTAGTAAAAGCAGGCGTTAAACACTACACATTTCATTTCATTTCCCAGCCCCTTGTTATCATGTAGGACTGTGTTCGTATTGTCACCCAATTATCGGGAAGCACCACAAACAACAGCTGAGAAGGGACCGGAGGCCGCGCCACACCCACTCATTTGTCTCCTGTCACTAACTGAAGGGATGGTTAGGAGAGGGATGTCGGGCCCCTGAGCCGTCTCTTTACCCTTCTCCTAGGTTCTGGAAATTACGGGACATTCAATCTAATCGAGAACCTTCCAGATCGGCAAGCGGACCCTATATAAGCAACACGTCGTGGAAGAGGAGGGAGTCAGACAGTTAGTCAGTGTTTGACATGCTAGCGAAGGAGCGCCGTGTTAATGAACGAGAAGACTGTGCAACGGAAGACTTTACGTAATTGTGTACGTGCATCTGAACGATAACGGCCGAACTGGTGATTAGTAATTGTGTGCATTACGTAATTTTGTGTAATTGGCAAGTGTTCAACTGTAAGTCGGTGGAAATAAAGAACATTGTTGAGTTTGTGTAATTGGACTTTTCATTTCACGAGCCCACAAAGTCACAGTATCCGCTGATGAAGGTTAGTCCCAGGGAGGGGCCATTGCATGAGCTGTTACACTCCTGAAGGCGATTGGGTCCCTGTGTCTTCAAACTGGAAGGTGTGGCCCTGAGGTGAGCAAGGTCCAGGCCAGGACTCTCACTTAATCCGGGGTGGCGCTCAGGATGTGAGCACGCCATCGGAGACGTTTGCAATGGTGGAGGACATTACCGCTATAGCAACGAAATTTAAACCAACATTTGTGAAGGATAACGGAAGGGAAGTAGTCTAGCCCTGTGGTCCTCCATACTTAGTCGTAACTAGAACTGAGGAAGGCAACAACTTCCTGTCAGTGAACCCTTTCGGCATCCAAAAGGGTTTGGATAAGATAGCTGGTCCGGTTGAATCTTGTACTCGTTCAAGAAACGGCACGCTCCTGGTAGAAGCACATTCTGTCACAGAGGCATTGAAGGCGAAATTATTGGATAGCTACCCGGTGAACGTCACAGCGCACAAGACCCAGAACTCCTCGCCCAGAGTTATAAATACCCTACATTGGACGGTATGACTGATGAGTAAATTCAAGAAAACCTACAGAACCAAGGTGTGACAGCTGTGTACCGTGTGCAGCGAGGGAAATTGGTGTCTACCCGTGCCCTGTTCCTGACCTTTGATCGGGTAGATCTCCCACAAAGAATTAGGGTAGGGTATGAGATCATTGAGGTACGCCCACATATACCGAACTCGTTAGTATGCTACCAGTGTCAGCGCTTCGGCCACACTAGTAACGAGGCCGCGTCGTAGCTCAGTGGTTAGACCGCTTCGCTCTCACCAAGGCGGCCCGGGTTCGATCCCAGGCGACCGCAAAGTGAGATTTGGGGTGGACAACACGGCGCTGGGGCGGGTTTTCTCCGGGATCTCCGGTTTCCCCCGCCATCTCATTCCACCAGTGCTCCATCTTCATCTCATGTACCATCAGTGTCACCGCCTGCGGTGCCGTATGTAGTAAAAGCGGGCGTTAAACACTACACATTTCATTTCACGCTAGCAAGTTCTGTAACAGTACGCCTAGCTGTGGTAACTGTGCGATGTCACTGCACGAGGGTGCGTGCACATCGCCTGTTAAATGTGTGAATTGTGGTGGAGAACACCTGTCGAACTTTAATGATTTCTTACGATTCCTTGAGGAAAAATTGATTCAAGATATCCGGGTGAAAGGGAAGGTGTCCTTCTCAGAAGCCCGGAAACTTACAGGTACTCGCATACCATCTCTCCCGCGGTCAGCTACTTACAGCGCAGTGGCAGCTAAGCCGGTGACGAGGAAAGACATCGCCACTCAGACCAGCGATATTGGTGCGGCAACATGATCAGCACTGGCTGCACCTAGGAGGCCCGCCTCTTCGTCAGGATGGAGATCGGCAGCACTGTCACCGGCTAAAGGATCACCCTCCACCAAGAGTGAAAAGCTCGTTCGGTATGAAATCCGATTTCCTCATAGTTACTAACAAAACTGCCAACAGAAAGAAGAGTTCTAGGGCATCTAAAAGCTTCTCCTCTGAGGAGACTTCATGTGAGGACTCTGAGCGACACTTATCATCCTCGTCGATATCTGTATCCAGTCGGTTTCGTGTAAGGGGTCTCATCCGTAGAAGAGATGGAACAGGAGGACATGTCCCAGACCGCAAGGACGTGTAAATGTGTATGTCTAGTGTAACGCCCGCTTTTACTACATACGGCACCGCAGGCGGTGACACTGATGCTACATGAGATGAATATGGGTCACCGGTGGAATGAGATGGCGAGGTCACGGAAAAAACCCACCCCAGCGCCGTGTTGTCCACCACAAATCTCACTTTGCGGTCGCCTGGGATCGAACTCAGGTGAGAGCCAAGCGGTCTAACCACTGAGCCACGGCGCGGCCTCCGCAAGGACGGCTACTAAAAAACGATCTGATAAATCAGATGCTAAAGGTGTTAGCCCGACACCCAAAAAGAAGGGTAAAATGATCCGGCCACCCGCGAAGTCGTCGTAACATGGTGTGCTTGCTGGCGATTTTAGCAAACAACAAAGCGCTGTCGCATTTAGCGGTCAATATATTTTAGCCTTTTCACCTTTTTTAGTTGAGAGGCTTTTAAATTTTGACCAAGAGTGTGTTCTCCCAGTGATTTTATTAAGGATGGGTATATTTTAGAATTCTTTCAACTGGATGTTAAAAATATATGGTTTTAAAGGGCGCTGATGACCGCTTATTGAGCGCATTTAAGCTCAACAATCATCATCATCAGATAAGAACGCTGGCCAATTCTCAAATGGAGCGCTGTTGCCAAGCGTAGTACGTGTACCGGCAGAGGTTCTGTAGGAAAGTTGGTATAACTAGTTTCTCAAACTAAATATATTACCAAAAATGTACTACATTTTTTCTAAAAAAGATAACATACCTAATAATAAAAAATTTGGTGTTTATCAATTTAATTGTTTATATTGTGATCGGGTTTATATCGGAAAGACGAAACGTAGTTTGGAAACCAAAACGAAAGTACATTTTCGTAACATTACGTATAAACAAACTGATAAATCGACCGTAGCAGATCATTTTGGTCATTTAACCATGAAATAAATCCAGAAGTTAAATTATTAAAACAATTAAATGTCCCGATAGATTTAATGGTGTGGGAAAATATTGTGACTTTGTGGGCTCGTGAAATGAAAAGTCCAATTTCACCACTCAAAAATGTTCTTTATTTCCACCTTATTCCAATTACAGTTTAATGTACACAATTACAATTTAATTTACACCATTCAACCTTGCCAGTTCGTCTTTACCCGTCCGCTCAACTCAACTACACGTCCGCCCGGCTCAAGGTCACTCACTCAACTAACTACACGTCCGCACACCGCGACGTCCTCCACTCAACTAACCATCGCCTCGCTTGTATCGATCGCCCCGAAACCTCCCGATTCTTCCATTATGGAGGGGGAAATCATTCTGGAGCCTTCGAGCACCTTCGCGCGGTAGGAGGAGGTGCCACCCCTTGCGTCCCCCCCGCCACCACCGCCAGTCCGCATTATCGATCGGCAACGCGAGTTCGCCATCTGCGTCACACTGCTCCCTCCTCATGGCTGGTCGTCCCGAACAGCACCATCGTAGCGGGCTAGACGGTCCAGGTGCACCACCAGCATCTGCTCGGAGTCTCAGCCAGTAGTAGCACTGCCGAAGTTTGTCAATCGGTCGGTTCGCTCCCAGGTGTCCTCCCGAAGTACCGGCGTGCACTTCCTCCAAGACTTCCGGGACCTTACTCCGGGGAAGTACCAACTGTTCGCTCTGCGTCTTCCCATCGGGTGGTTCCCATACCCGGAACAGCACGCCCTCTCTGGTCTTCAACGAGTCCCATTGGGCCCAGTACGACTTGTAGGTGGCGCTCCTCGGTGCGATGTCCTCCCAGGTTGGTCTCGTCCCTGCCTCCACTTCCCTTAAGAGTGGCCCCAAGTCTGCGTCCGCCAGCTGCTCCCTCCTCAGGCCTGCGCTATCCCAGCCTTCAGCAGGCACTGCCACAGCTACTCGGACTGCTGCGGCACGCTCCTTCTCTTCCACTCTTGTGCACTGGCCACACTCTTCTGGACAGGGTCTTCGGGACATGGCGTCAGCGTTACCGTGGCTCTTCCCTCTACGATGTTCCGAGGTGAATTCGTACTCTTGCAGCCTCTGGACCCAACGTGCCCTCTGGCCTTCCAGGTTCTTAAAGCTCAATAGCCAGGTTAGGGCGGAAGGGTCAGTCCTCAGGTGGAATGGCTGACCGTACAGGTACTTGTGGAAGTGCTCCAATGTCTTTACTACCGCCAGTAACTCCCGTCGGGTGACGCAGTAGTTCTTCTCTGCTTTGGATAGCGTCTTGCTGTAGTAGGCTATCATCCGCTTATGGCCGTCCTGGATCTGCGATAGGACACCTCCAATGCAATGGTCGCTAGCGTCGGTGTCCACAATGAAGGCGCCACCTCGTTGTGGGAAACCCAAAATTGGAGCACTTCACAGGGTTTCCTTCAGGTGCTGGAAAGCGTCTTCGGCGTCCTCCGTCCACACATAAGGTCGGTGTTCCTCTGTCAGTCGGGTGAGGGTTTTGGCGACGTTGTCGGCCTTTCCCTCTAAATCATTAAGGCGGTCGTCTACTTGACCCATCCGCTTGCCCAGATTCGTGACGTCATCCCTCACGCCGGCCAATCGTTCCTCAAACTTGGCGGCGAGGACCTCGTTCGCCTCCCTCATCTCCTTGGTCAGTTCCGCCATCTTTGCGGTCATTGTCGTGGCCAGGTTGTTATTTGCCGCTTCTGTTTTTGTTGTTAACTCGTTCATCTTCGCGGCCAAGTTGTTATTTGCCGTCTCCAACTTCTTTTCCATTTTCTCGGTGATGTTGTCATTTGCCGTCTTCATTTCCGATGTCAGTTCGGCCTTCATTTCCATCATCTTCTCCAGAATCTTTTCCAATGCCGCGTCCATGGTTGTAATGTTCGGTGATTATCGTCCCGCTTCCTGACACCAGTTGTGACTTTGTGGGCTCGTGAAATGAAAAGTCCAATTTCAACACTCAAAAATGTTCTTTATTTCCACCTTATTCCAATTACAGTTTAATGTACACAATTACAATTTAATTTACACCATTCAACCTTGCCAGTTCGTCTTTACACGTCCGCTCAACTCAACTACACGTCCGCCCGGCTCAAGGTCACTCACTCAAGTAACTACACGTCCGCACACCGCGACGTCCTCCACTCAACTAACCGTCGCCTCGCTTGTATCGATCGCCCCGAAACCTCCGGATTCTTCCAATATGGAGGGGGAAATCATTATGGAGCCTTCGAGCACCTTCGCGCGGTTGGAGGAGGTGCCACCCCTTGCGTCCCCCCCACCACCGCCAGTCCGCATTATCGATCGGCAACGCGAGTTCGCCGTCTGCGTCACACTATATTTATTCGAAATGAAATGAAATGAAATGTGTAGTGTTTAACGCCCGCTTTTACTACATACGGCACCGCAGGCGATGACACTGATGATACATGAGATGAAGATGCAGCACCGGTGTAATGAGATGGCGGGGGAAACCGGAGATCCCAGAGAAAACCCGCCCAGCGCCGTGTTGTCGACCACAAATCTCACTTTGCGGTCGCCTGGGATCGAACCCGGGCCGCCTTGGTGAGAGACAAGCCGTCTGACCACTGAGCCACGGCGCGTAATGAATTTTGAAATATCTGTTGTTGATTCAATTTTAAGTTTGTTTCATTTTCAGATGTTATTAATACTAAAGAAACATAAGAAAGACATGGTAATCAGTATCCTTGACAACGGGGTTTATCTGTGGATTTGATTCCGAAATCTATTTCCATTTTTAAAGAAGTATCAACACAAATTTCTTAAGATAAGTGAAGCCTTAGTGGCAAATATTTTTATTTGTGTAATTCTTTTAATAAATTTAAAAAGTATAGTCTATTGTATTGGAAAGACAAA
Organism: Mantis religiosa; assembly: GCA_030765055.1. NCBI lineage: Eukaryota > Metazoa > Arthropoda > Insecta > Mantodea > Mantidae > Mantis > Mantis religiosa. The sequence goes on from CM060947.1 coordinate 26,724,851, forward strand.
CTTATTTATACCAAGTAGTTAAGGCAAGTTTTAACAAAATAATTTTTCTCTCTTAAACTATCCATTAAATTGTTGGAATGGTATGCTTCAAAATGCAGTCTAACTGTAAATGAGATGGTAAATAATGATGGAAATTAATCAATTGTGAAAGTGAATTAGTGAATGGAAAATGAATGAAATGGTGAAGGCAAGCAGGTTGAAATGTTTCGCATGCAATGGTAGTTTGGTAACCAACAGAGCACGGCACAGAGAATCTAATGAAGACGGAAAGCAGGACCAGAAATGAATTATTCATCCGTGAGTAGTCCATTTCAATCCACATCACCATTGCAATTACTGTTCGTGAGTTTGTGCCTCTGCCTCTATCTGCAGCTCAAAATTACTCATTTATATTTGCCTGGTCTTTGTTTCCAATTACCTTCAATATGTACACATTTAAAACACAAACATTTTTATGTTTCCTACTTACAGTAAGTGGAGAAAGGAGTGTTTTCCATCCAAAAATTGGATGCCAAAATTTCGCTGAAAATACACAATTTGAAACCTTTTGAGTCAAAAACTACATTTTTAGAAGCTATTTCGTGAAGAGTTGCTTAACTCTTTCGTCACTGTATCCATTATAACGCACATAAGCTTTTTCTTCAACTTTCAATTGTTTTAACGTTCCTTCTGTTGTATTCTTGTTATTCTTAACCACTTAAACAAATGCATTTTGGATGGATATATATATGAGACTAAGTTCTGTTTCAATTTATCTCCGCTGCGGCGCTGCGATCGCAGTTCCGCACATGCGCGGTAGACGCTCTGTGCCAAGGAGAGTTATGTGCAGAGGTTTTACTCCCATTAGTCCTGGGCCTTCCTTCTACCCGGGAACGATGGATACTCCGGGGCTCTTTCCATAAGGAAATACCTGATTTCTTCAAAAGCCCCCCCCCCCCCCGCTGAGCACAACATCAAGACGGGATAGAAGTGGATACGTCACGTACGTGATATAGCACCTACTAGCTCAACAGCCTAGTACTCGGGACCTACGAGGCAACCCTCTACCGGCTGTAGAGGGTGGCTGTAGCCTGGCCGGAGGTACCTCATTCCCCGTGGGTGTCGGGAACACACTGCCCCGTCGAGTCCAACCCAATCCAAATATTTCCCATTCAGGGAGGGGCTCGAATGTTCGACCCGAGGTTCCTCTGGTAGCGTCAGAGGTACCACGAGTGCTAAGGGTCCGCAGCGCCCGCACCTCGACAGCTGAAGGGGACGGATCCCCTCCCCTACGGGATGTGTCAAGGAGAAGAAACGTGTGCCATTGTGAGACCGCTGTCAGGCACGTACGCTTTGTTGTGCTTGTTTACAATGTCGCTCTTGATTGAAAATCCCGCCGCTTGTGTAATCAGATCTGTGATTGGTTCTCTGAATGCTAGGAAAGTGAAACCAATTGAAATTTATCGACTGTCAAAAGGTGTTGTGTTTCTTCACGAAAGCGCACGACCACACACTGCAAATGCGACGAAAACATCCTACAGGGATTTGGTTGGGACGTGTTGGACCAACTCCCGTACAGCCCTGACCTCGCTCCTAGCAACTTTCATCTGTTTCTGCATCTCAAATCTTTCCTTGGTGGTCAACACTTCAACAATGACGAAGAGCTGAAAGAAAATTGTTTCCAACTAGTTGAAGACACAGGCGGCAAACTTCTATGAAGAAGGTATAAAAAAATTGTGCCTCGCTAAAGTGAGTTCTATTGACACACTTAAATTAGTATATTATGCATTAACTCTATTATGAAATATGGAAAATTATTTTGGGGCAACTCAGTAGAAAGTAAAAAATATTTCTTATGCAAAAGAGGGTTATAAGAATCATTACTAACACTCACAACAGATGCTCCTGTAAAGATCTTTTTACAAGATTTAAGATATTAACGCTTCCTTGCATGTATATATTCTCGATCCTAAAATTCTTTGTATGCAATCGTGCCTTATTTGCAACAAATAATGCAATTCACAGAATAAACACTAGACAAAAGTATAATATCCATTATCCCAGTGCTAAACTTTCTTGCTTCCAGAAAGTTGTGCATTATGAAACTATCAAAATATTTGGCGCACTTCCTAATGTTCTTAAAGAAAACATTGAAAATTTCAGTGCTTTTAAAAATGTTGTTAGAGAGTACCTTTGCTCAAAATCTCTTTATTCTGTGCAAGATTATCTGAATGACAAATTATCCTGACAATGCTTCTGTAGCTCTGTAAGTAGTTGATAACTGTTTCAATGACAAATCATTACTAATAAAACTTTGATGCATGTTGAAAGTTTATTTTTAATGTATACGTACTTAATAAATAACAAGAATGGCATCCATTGTAAAAAGGTTGAGACGTTTGCAATATTGACTTACATGACACCCTGGTCTTCTGCTCCGTCAGATAGCTCTTAACCTCCATGTCCCCTTGTTACTTAATTAGTCCCCTTCTTCCCCCTCATCTTCCTTTCTTATATTCTTTACATTTATTTGTCTTTACCTTGTTGCTACCTTGGTTTACATGACACCCTGGTCTTCTGCTCTGTCAGGTAGCTCTTAACCTCCATTCCTCCTTGTTACTTAATTAGCCCCATTCCTCCCCCTCATCTTCCTTTCTTATATTCTTTACATTTATTTGTCTTTACCTCGAAGCTACTTTGCCTTACATGATACCCTGGTCTTCTGCTCTGCCAGGTAGCTCTTAACCTCCATACCTCCTTGTTACTTAATTAGTCCCTTTCTTCCCCCTCATCTTCCTTTCTTACACTCTTTACATTTATTTGTCTTTACCTTGTAGCTACCTTGGCTTACATAACACCCTGGTCTTCTGCTCTGTCAGGTAGCTCTTAACCTCCATGTCTCCTTGTTACTTAATTAGCCCCATTCCTCCCCCTCATCTTCCTTTCTTATATTCTTTACATTTATTTGTCTTTACCTCGAAGCTACTTTGCCTTACATGATACCCTGGTCTTCTGCTCTGCCAGGTAGCTCTTAACCTCCATACCTCCTTGTTACTTAATTAGCCCCTTTCTTCCCCCTCAACTTCCTTTCTTATATTCTTTACATTTATTTGTCTTTACCTTGTTGCTAACTTGGCTTACATGACACCATGGTCTTCTGCTCTGTCAGGTAGCTCTTAACCTCCATGCCTCCTTGTTACTTAATTAGCCTCATTCTTCCACCTCATCTTACTTTCTTATATTCTTTACATTTATTTGTCTTTACCTTGTTGCTAACTTGGCTTACATGACACCCTGGTCTTCTGCTCTGTCAGGTAGCTCTTAACCTCCATGCCTCCTTGTTACTTAATTAGCCTCATTCTTCCACCTCATCTTACTTTCTTATATTCTTTACATTTATTTGTCTTTACCTTGTTGCTAACTTGGCTTACATGACACCCTGGTCTTCTGCTCTGTCAGGTAGCTCATAACCTCCATGCCTCCTTGTTACTTAATTAGCTGCTTTCTTCCCCCTCATCTTCCATTCTTGTATTCTTTACATTTATTTGTCTTTACCTTGTTGCTACCTTGACTTACATGACACCCTGGTCTTCTGCTCTGCCAGGTAGCTCTTAACCTCCATGCCACCTTGTTACTTAATTAGCCCCTTTCTTCCCCCTCACCTTCCTTTCTTATATTCTTTACATTTATTTGTCTTTACCGTGATGCTACGTTGCCTTACATGACACCCTGGTCTTCTGCTCATTCAGGTAGCTCTTAACCTCCATGTCTCCTTGTTACTTAATTAGCCCCTTTCTTCCCCCTCAACTTCCTTTCTTATATTCTTTATATTTATTTGTCTTTACCTTGTTGCTACCATGGCTTACATGACATCCTGGTGTTCTGTTCTGCCAGGTAGCTCTTATCCTCCATGCCCCCTTGTTACTTAATTAGTCCCATTCTTCTTCCCCCCCATTCTACTTTCTTATATTATTTACATTTCTGGCCCATTTTTCTTTTACTTCCTGCATGAACTCACTAATACTTCTTACCTTATTTTCCTCCCTGTCCGTTAACATTTTTATAGCTACAATCCTCTTCTCTAATTTCTCCCATTTTCTTCCCAAACCTTTTTTCACCACATTGCAACCTCCTCGCATTCTGTGCATAGTGTTCTATGCTTTCTTTTCCCCCACACAATTCACAAATTCCTATTTCCCTACCTCTTATCCCTCATAGAAATATTATTCCTGTTGTCATCCAAGCTAGCGCTTCTCTCTCTTGCCTATTGCAGTAATCTACATATGCTTTTCGTCCCAAATTTATTTTTATTGTCTTGTAAAGTTGTAATGATTTCATATTTTCTAGACTTCCCCATATTTCCCGTCTTTCTATATCTTCTATTCTGCATTTTACTAAATTACCCACATTGCTTGTGTTCCTTTCTGTAATCTCCATATATCTCCCATTTCTAATTTTTCCAAAATCCCTCTTATCTGGGCACACCAGCTATTTGAGTTCGTTAATGTTTTTGCAGTCTCATGCATAATTTCATAGTTTTTGCTTCTTGTTTGGCCAAACACCTATATCAAAATATTATTATTATTTCCATTATTATTTCATTTCTTCTTGTCTTTCCTAATTCTACTAAAGCTATTTCCCTAGGTGCTGATTTTGGGAAGGCTAGTAACTATTCTAAAACTGTCTAAAGGAATGGCAATAGTGTGTGCCACAGAGTAAAATTAATAAATAACATGTGTAAAGTTGCTTTGAAGGGATTTGTCAGGATGTGGATTGTTTGATGCCAAGTGAGGATCCATTGATGTATGATTTGCGTATTATGGCTGCAGTATGACAGAGAGGAATGTCAAGCAATAAAATCCACACTTTTAAGTGCTTTTGCAATAATTAATTGTGTATGACCATCAAACCGCAAGAGTTCCCTGGGTGTTTGTCATTGAGATGCACGCGTGCATATAAATGTATTAAATGCTTTCCAATTAGATTTGTGCATTCCACTGCAGAAGGCAGGACATCAAAGCGTGAGGTACTTTCACACTGTACAGCCGCGGGCTGCATAACCGGTGTCATTTGCGTAATTGTGGTGTGATACACAATTCCCTGCTGGATTCTCCAACGTGGGGGAAAAATGCAATTAGCGACACCAAAACTACTGATATCTAAAACTGCATGCCACACAAGGCCTAAGGGATATAAATATCCAAGATTTAGGTTTTGGCAGCAAAAAGGGCTAAAGGGCTCAAAAAATCTAGACTCATTTATCTTTCTCTATTATTCTTTATTTTTTATTTGTATGTCAATTGTACAAACTTCTCTCACAAAACGTTATTTGACTAGAAAGTCTTGGTAGCTGAATATAGAAGGTTTAAAGCACAGGGAGTTGCTATACTCCAGCGTTCAAAAGCATCGCCATCGTGTTCGTTCAATCCGACAGTCTGGTAACTCCAAGCTCTATGTACCCAGTACTCATTTGAACATCATTTCATTCATCGTCCGATATGACTTAACGTTGGAGGTTTTCTCTTATCCTGAAAGATGAATGTCTGGTAACTCCAAGCTCTATGTACCCTGTACTCATTTGAACATCATTTCATTCATCGTCCAATATGACTTAACGTTGGAGGTTTACTCTTATCCTGAAAGATGAATGTCTGGTAACTCCAAGCTCTATGTACCCTGTACTCATTTGAACATCATTTCATTCATCGTCTGATATGACTTAACGTTGGAGGTTTTCCCTTATCCTGAAAGATGAATGTCTGGTAACTCCAAGCTCTATGTACCCTGTACTCATTTGAACATCATTTCACTCATCGTCTGATATGACTTAACGTTGGAGGTTTTCCCTTATCCTGAAAGATGAATGTCTGGTAACTCCAAGCTCTATGTACCCTGTACTCATTTGAACATCATTTCATTCATCGTCCGATATGACTTAACGTTGGAGGTTTTCCCTTATCCTGAAAGATGAATGTCTGGTAACTCCAAGCTCTATGTATCTGTACTCATTTGAACATCATTTCACTCATCGTCTGATATGACTTAACGTTGGAGGTTTTCTCTTATCCTGAAAGATGAATGTCTGGTAACCCTAAGCTCTATGTACCGTGTACTCATTTGAACATCATTTCATTCATCGTCCGATATGACTTAACGTTGTAGGTTTTCTATTATCCTGAAAGATGTATGTCTGGTAACTCTAAGCTCTATGTACCCTGTACTCATTTGAACATCATTTCATTCATCGTCCGATATGACTTAACGTTGGAGGTTTTCTCTTATCCTGAAAGATGAATGTCTGGTAACTCTAAACTCTATGTACCCTGTACTCATTTGAACATCATTTCATTCATCGTCCGATATGACTTAACTTTGGAGGTTTTCTCTTATCCTGAAAGTTGAATGTCTGGTAACTCTAAACTCTATGTACCCTGTACTCATTTGAACATCATTTCATTCATCGCCCGATATGACTTAACGTTGGAAATTTTCCGTTATTCTGAAAGATGAATGTCTGGTAACTTTAAGCTCTATGTACCCTGTACTCATTTGAACATCATTTCATTCATCGTCCGATATGTCTTAACGTTGGAGGTTTTCCCTTATCCTGAGAGATGAACGTCTGGTAACTCTAAGCTCTATGTACCCTGTACTCATTTGAACATCATTTCATTCACCGTCCGATATGACTTAACGTTGGAGGTTTTCTCTTATCCTGAAAGATGAATGTGTGGTAACTCTAAGCTCTATGTACCCTGTACTCATTTGAACATCATTTCATTCATCGCCCGATATGACTTAACGTTGGAGGTTTTCCCTTATCCTGAAAGATGAACGTCTGGTAACTCTAAGCTCTATGTACCCTGTACTCATTTGAACATCACTTCATTCATCGTCCGATATGACTTAACGTTGGAGGTTTTCCCTTATCCTGAAAGATGAATGTCTGGTAACTCTAAGCTCTATGTAGCCTGTACTCATTTGAACATCATTTCATTCATCGTCCGATATGACTTAACGTTGGAGGTTTTCTCTTATCCTGAAAGATGAATGTCTGGTAACTCTAAGCTCTATGTACTCTGTACTCATTTGACATCATTTCATTCATCGTCCGATATAACTTAACGTTGGAGGTTTTCCCTTATGCTGAAAGATGAATGTCTAGTAACTCTAAGCTCTATGTACCCTGTACTCATTTGAACATCACTTCATTCATCGTCCGATATGACTTAACGTTGGAGGTTTTCCCTTATCCTGAAAGATGAATGTCTGGTAACTCTAAGCTCTATGTAGCCTGTACTCATTTGAACATCATTTCATTCATCGTCCGATATGACTTAACGTTGGAGGTTTTCTCTTATCCTGAAAGATGAATGTCTGGTAACTCTAAGCTCTATGTACTCTGTACTCATTTGACATCATTTCATTCATCGTCCGATATAATTTAACGTTGGAGGTTTTCCCTTATGCTGAAAGATGAATGTCTAGTAACTCTAAGCTCTATGTACCCTGTACTCACTTGAACATCATTTCATTCATCATCCGATATTACTTAACTTTTGAGGTTTTCTCTTATCCTGAAATATGAATGTCTGGTAACTGTAAGCTCTATGTACCCTGGACTCCTTTGAACATCATTTCATTCAGCGTCCGATATCACTTAACGTTGGAGGTTTTGTCTTATCCTGAAGAATGAATGTCTGGTAACTCTAAGCACTATGTACCCTGTACTCATTTGAACATCATTTCATTTATCACCCGATATCACTTAACGTTGGAGGTTTTCTCTTATCCTGAAAGACGAATTTCTGGTAACTATAAGCTCTATGTACCCTGTACTCATTTGAACATCATTTTATTCATTGTCCGATATCACTTAACGTTGGAGGTTTTCTCTTATCCTCAAAGATGAATGTCTGGTAACCCTAAGCTCTATGTACCCTGTACTCATTTGAACATCATTTCATTCATCGTCCGATATGACTTAACGTTGGAGGTTTTCCCTTATCCTGAGAGATGAACGTCTGGTAACTCTAAGCTCTATGTACCCTGTACTCATTTGAACATCATTTCATTTATCGTCCGATATGACTTAACGTTGGAGGTTTTCTCTTATCCTGAAAGATGAATGTGTGGTAGCTCTAAGCTCTATGTACCCTGTACTCATTTGAACACCATTTCATTCATCGCCCGATATGACTTAACGTTGGAGGTTTTCCCTTATCCTGAAAGATGAACGTCTGGTAACTCTAAGCTCTATGGACCCTGTACTCATTTAAACATCATTTCATTCATCGTCCGATATGACTTAATGTTGGAGGACCGTCATTATAAAAAACTCTGAGCAAAACGAAAATTACACAGCTTTATTAAATAGGTATATACTAGAGAAATGTTAATAAGACAGTAAGTCAGTAAACAAATTAACGCCTTCGCATCATTATAAAGTGAGTATCAAGTGTCGTTCCATCACCAGTTACAACCATCAATAATTTATGTAGAAAGGAGGACAAAGTGGCGGAGTACACGTGTCCGAAATACATCACTTCCGCTAATCAGAGCTGTTGTTGATGGAAACGTTGCATTGTCATATATTAGAGAAGAGAGAGTTTGGTCGAGAATGAAGCCATCTATAATCGGCGGGGTGTAGATAGCATGCTAAGAAACAGCAGTATTAACTCTCTGTGATTGACTACCAAACAGTTCATGCGTATGTTCTTAAGCCAATGGAAAATATGTCCGACCCATAAAGAAGTCAACCAACGATTTATCTCTTTCAGCGAAATTGTGTTAAGTCATGCAAAATAGGTCTTCCAGCTCTTTGCCAGCAAAGTGGCCCTTTGTATTGTGCAGGTACATACATATAGCAGCAGGAGGAAATGTAACAAAATAAACATCTTAACATGTGAGCATCGTTTACTACTTTGTCTCTGCAGTGCGCAAACAAGCTATTGCATTATGTAGAAAATGAAGCTACCTACAGTGAAGCAATAAATATTACACAAATAGAAACATTTGCAACAAACTACCTCACTTATCTTAAGAAAATAGTGTTAATTCTTCTTTCTAATCGAAAGAATCGATTTTACAATCGATTTCTTGGATCTTCAGTCCGTAAATAAACTTCGCTGTCAAGGATACCAGTTAGCATGCTATAATGTTATTTTCAGTATTACCAAAATCTGAAAACGAAACAAACTTAAAAACAGTATATTAGCCGTGTGTCATTGTAATCAAAATGGTTAGAGCCATTTCAATAAAGAATGATCATTTTTTGTGGAATGAATGAATGAATGAATGTGTAATGTTTAACGCCCGCTTTTACTACATACGGCACCGCAGGCGATGACACTGATGATGCATGAGATGAAGATGGAGCACCGGTGGAATGAGATGGCGGGGGAAACCGGAAATCCCGGAGAAAACCCGCCCGAACGCCGTGTTGTCCACCACAAATCTCACTTTGCGGTCACCTGGGATCGAACCCCGGCCGCCTTGTTGAGAGCCAAGCGGTCTAACCGCTGAGCCACGGCGTGGCCTTGGACAACGTACCTTTACTCATCCTCATAATTTTGTTGCTACTTATCAAAATAGTCTCTCCTGAATGCGATGCACTTGTCCCAGCGCTTCTGTCAGTCTTCAAAGACATGCGGGAAACAATTTTTTGAGCGATCCTTCAAAATCGCCTCCGCAACCTTCACCACTGTTTCTGATGATGGATAATGCCTCCAACGAAGGCGTTTCTTCAAGTTAGGGAATAGAAAAAGTTATATCAGGCTAAATCCGGACTATAGGGAGGGTGAGGGATGCACTTCACGCAACAACATTGGCAATATGCGGCCGCGCATTATCGTGGTGCAGCATCCAGCCTGCTTCACAGAAATGTGGTCTTTAGTGCCTGATATGGACGTGCAATATTTTCAGGACATCCCTGTAGTATTGTCCAGTTACTGATGTGTGTGCAGGTACAACACGCTGATAATCCATTGCATGAATATCAAAGAATGAAATGACCATAACTTTCCCAGCAGAAGCAACCACTTGGTTGGTGATGAAGGAGATTTCCACATTGAGCTTTGCTGTTTGCTCTCAGGATCAAAATAATGTAGCCCAGTTTCATCAGCAGTGATTACGTTTGAAATAAACTCCGGATATTCCTCTAACATCAACTTTAACTGCATGCGAATGTCCTTTTGTTGGGGAAGCAACAGTCTTGGAACCCATCACGAACAAACATGTCTCATGTGGAATGTTTCTGTCACCAACGTGTGGATGGCACCCAATGAAATGTTCAGTATTTCAGAAAGTGATCTTAAGGTAATTCGTCGATGCTCTCTCACAATGGCAGCAGCAGTGTTGATGTTTTCTTCCGTAAGAGCAGTAACTGGAGCACCAGGTCCACCTTCCTTTAAAATTTATTGCCTCCTCTCTTTAAACATTTTAAACCACCTTCTGGCTGTGCTGTAGGGAAGAACAGACTTTCTATAGGCCTCCTGTAAAATTGTGTAGAAAGCACAATTTCAAAGCGGCATATTGTTCCTCGCGTGTTACCTCCATTGCACCGGTAGGCGATACTGAACATATCTGAACTTACCTGGTTCTCCTAGGCGGGAACCAGGAGTACCACCAATGAAACTAGTACGGCTTGTTTTTTTTTTTTTTTTTTTTTTTTTTCATATTAAGCTAACAGAATATAATAAGATTGAATTTTAGTGCGGAAAATTATGACCGTAAACAAATTATGATCATTCTTTATTGAACAGCCCTCGTATATTGAAACTAGAAGTAGAGATGACGCTATCGTGTATACAAATGTCGATATCTTGGAAAATGTCGTTTATCGGTATCGAGAAAAATTGGGATCGACCGATTCCTAAATTAGGGATAAACAATGATCTCAAAACAATGCAGTTGTATCGATATTGTCGCGGGCCGTGTTACGGCCGGCGCGCACAAACAAACGACAGCGTAGTGCGGAGATAAAAGCGTGCCGAAATGGAGATATAAAGAGACAGATAAATGACTGAAGGTTTGCTTTCTTGGTTGTTACAGAACATTCCGGTAACTTCTAGAATAATGAGTGAAGCTATAAAATGAAGTCACGGCTCTCCAGTGAGGTCAGTCGTAATTAGACTCGATAATTGTGCGCGTGCGGCTGTGACTTGAAAATGAACTCTTTTGTTTATTTACGTGTGCAGAAGTGACGAGAGTTTGCGTTGGTCTATGTTACGTCAGCTTGCTGCAAAGGGGTGTACAAACAGTGTCTTTCTGCAAACTTGACTTTTAATTTTAGGAACCCACAACGTCACAATTGGTTTCAGAAGTGGAACATACGACAGCGGAAGTCGCATTGCCACAGATTTTAGAGAAGATGGAAGAAATGAAGGCCTAATTAACAACGAATACGGAAGCGGTACATAGCAACATGGCCGCAAAGTTGGAGATCACAAATAAAAACCTGACCGCCGAGTTGAGAGAAATGAAGACGAAAAATGGCACCCTCGCTGCGAAGACGGAGGCGGCAAATAGCAACTTGGCCGCGAGGATGACCGCAAAGATGGCTGAATTGGCCACGGAAATGAAAGCGGCGAACGAGGTCCTCGTCTTCAAATTTGAAGAGCAGTTGGCCGTCGTGAAGGAGGACGTCACGGAGCTGGGTAAGCGGATGGGTCAAGTGGACGAGCGCGTCGAAGACCTGGCGGACCGATTTAACAACTTAGAGGGAACGGCTGACAGCAACACCCAAGGAGCCGGTGCCGACGCATCTGAAGCCGCTGCTGGAAGGCTTACTGGAGCCGACCATCTGACTGCAGAACATCTAGAGAAGGTTCCACAATTGCTGAGACGTTACCCGCGCGTCTTCAGCCAATCCAACAGCGAGGATATCCAGCCTATTCGACAACCACACAGACGCGTTCTGCTGGCAAAGCAAACGGCGGTACGGGACATGCTGGAGAACATGAGATCCAGGGGAGTGATCCAAGAGTCTGACAGCTCTTGGTGTTCCACTGTAGTTCACGCAGAAAAGTAGCTCGTCCTCCTTCTTCTTTACCAGTTTTTTTTAATTTACGTCCTCCAAAGTTGAGTCATATCGGACGGTGAATGAATTCGGTGAGATGATGCTCAAATGAGTCCAGGGTCCATGGAGCTTAAAGTTACCCGAATTTCGCCTTTATTGATAAGGGAAAACCCCGGAAAAACCTTATCCAGGTAGGTCACCCTGACCGAGATTTGAACTCGGGACCTCTGGAACGTGAGACAGATACGCTACCATCTACGATACCAAGGCAAGCACTTAACCGGTCTCCATCGTAGCGGAAACCCCTTGTCTTCTTCGACACCAGCTCCTGGGTGTTGCTGTCGGCGTTTCCCTCTAAGTTGTTAACGCGGTTTGCCAGGTCTCCAATGCACCCGTCTACTTGACCCATCCGCTTACCCAGCTCCGTGCCGTCATCCCTCAACTGCTCTTCAAATTTGGCGGCGAGGGCCTCGTTTGTAGCCTTCATTTCGGTCATCGTCACAGTGGGGTCCTCGTTTGCTGTCTTCATTTCTTCCATCCTCGCGGCCAGATTGTCGTTCGCCGCTTTCATTTCATGGTTAATTTGGCCTTCATTTCTGTCATATTTTCTAAGATATTCGCCAATATGGTTTCCATCGTCGTAATCCCACTCCTGACACCAAATATGACTGCGTGGGTTACGTAGAATCAAAATTCTAGTTTTCTGAAGTTTATAACACAATCCTTATTATAGCAAAAAGACGTCAAATTGACTATCAGCTGTCCTCCAAGTCGACTCGGTGCTCCACCGAAAGTAAACAAATGAAAGAAGTGACTGCGGTACAATTGAAACGTTGACTGTCGCAATAACCAACACAAGTGCCGCTCTAACACTTTGCCAGTCAATGTTTCTGGAATGACGTAGACATTCCGAGAAATTTCTCAGCAAGAATAGACCGAACGCTCTGGAAAACTCTCTGTCTCTTTCTCTCCCGCCCACGCGCCCGGTTCCGGCTTGTCACGGCAGCTTAACAATGCCTTACGGTGACACTGCTGTTTTGAATACTCCCACATAGTAATTAATCAATTTAAAAAGTTATTTAAAATAAAACTGTAAACTAGAAATTGCTATAAGTCTTCAGAATTAAATAACAATTAGCGTCCCATAACAAAGTGATTTATCTTCATTAATAAAGCCCATTCTTTATTTTAAAATTGTAATCGAAAGCCCCAAAGTTATGCTGTTCAAGCACTTGCTGTCGATATCTCTGATTGGAAATATGGCACACATAATACGCCCCAAACGCCGCGGCTGCAGAGGCGGAGGTCTAGAAACCCCTCCCCTCTAAATCAATTGGATTTTTACAAGGGCCATTTGACAAAAGCGTCGTTTCCATTAATTTTTGTTAGACCTTAAAAGGGTATTTTGAGGGGAAGGAAGCGTATGAAGGTGGAATAAATCAGTTTATACTCTGTTCTATGGTAGACAGCAAATTTCTGCGTCAGGCTTTAAGAGGAGATATTTGTCAGTTTATAAGCCATACACATTGGCTGAGATAGGGCAAACTACCACATAGTCTTATTTACGAACAAGGCGATAGCCCTGCATCTTTGGCTGCAGATTTTCTAGCTATTACTGCAGTGTGTGCCTCCCAGTGATTTAGTTCTACAAGTAGACCATTAAACTACGTCGATGTAATAGGGTGGAAATATTTTATATTTAAAAATATCTGTTTAGACTGCGATTTTATTAATTATTCTTATACAAGGGCTGTAAAATAAAGAATGATCACAATTTTTTTATTTTTTTGACAACGTACCTTTACTCATCCTCATAATTTTGATGGTCCTTCACAAAATAGTCTCCCCTGAATGCGATGCACTTGTCCCAGCGTTTCTGCCAGTCTTCAAAGATATGCTAGAAACATTTTTGAGAGATCCTTCAAAATTGCTTCCGCAGCCTTCACCACTGCTTCTGATGATAGATAATGCCTCCCATGAAGGCGTTTCTTCAAGTTAGGAAATAGAAAAAAAGCACATGGGGCTAAATACGGAATATAGGGAGGGTGAGGGAAGCACTTTACGTTGATTTATGCAAGATATTCAGCAACAACATTGGCAATATGCGACCGCGCATTATCGTGGTACAGCATCCAGCCTGCTTCACGGAAATCTGGTCCTTTGAGCCTGACATGGACTTGCAATATTTTCAGGATACCCCATGTAGTATTGTCCAGTTACTGATGTGTGTGCAGGTACAACATGCTGATAAAGTATTCCATGAATGTGAAAGAATGAGATGACCATAACTTTCCCAGCAGAAGCAACAACTTTTGCTTTTTGGGGGTTGGTGATGAAGGAGATTTCCACACTGAGCTTTGCTGTTTGCTCTCAGGAACAAAATGATGTAGCCAAGTTTCATCAGCAGTGATTACGTTTGAAAGAAACTCCGGATATTCCTCTAACATCAATTTTAACTGTATTTTTTTTAATTCACGTCCTCCAACGTTAAGTCATATCGAACGATGAATGGAATGGGTGAAATGAGCCCTGGGTCCATAGAGCTTAGTGTTGCCAGACATTCGTCCTTCAGGATAAGGGAAAACCTCGGAAAAAACCTTATCCAGGTAACTCACCCTGACCGAGATTCAAACTCGGGACCTCTTGAACGTGAGGCAGACACGCTACCACCACACTACCGAGGCGGCCATAAACATTAACTGTATGCAGACCTGCATACGAATGTCCTTTTGTTCGGGAATCAACAGTCTTGGAACCCATCTCATGTGTAATATTTCTGTCACCAACGTGTGGGTGACACCCAATGAAATGTTCAGTATTTCAGAAAGTGATCTTAAGGTAATTCGTCAATCGTCCCTCACAATGGCAGCAGCAGTGCTGATGTTTTCTTCCGTAAGAGCAGTAACTGGAGCACCGAGTCCACCTTCCTTTGAAATTGGTTGTCTCTCTTCTTTAAACATTTTAAACCACCTTAGAGCTGTGCTGTAGGGAAGAACAGACTCTCTATAGACCTCCTGTAACATTGTATAGACCTCAGCTGAAGATTTGTTGAGACGAAAGCTGAATTTCACAGCCGCATATTGTTCCTCGCGTGTTACCTCCATTGCAGCAGTAGGCAATACTGAATGTGTGAACTTGCCTGGATCTCACAGATGGAAACCAGGAGTACCAACAACAAAACTACTACGCCGTGTTTGTTTCACATTAAGCTAACAGAATATAATAATCTTGAATTTTAGAGCGAAAAATTATGACTGTAAAACATTATAACATTTCTTTATTGAACAGCCCTTGTATATTGCAGCAAACAGATATGGAGAGAACAGGCCTGGCTACGTAAATGGGACAATTTGGGGGGTGAAGTAGTAATTAGAAAAACATTGTCAGTAAAAGAGAAAAATATTTAGAGAAAATTAAACAGAGATGGCAAAGAACAATTAAGAGAAAAATGTAGATTAGATAAATTAAATAGCAGATTGTGTAAAAACGATAAGAGGGCCTCCAATACACCAAAACCTAGTGTTAAGTATAGGGGGAACGAATTGTTATTCAATGGCAAGCAACATGGTAGGATATTCAGGATTTAGGAATATATGGCATATTCCAGTATGGATTTTATAATTGTAACCTTGCTTTGTGTTTCCATTTGATGAGGTAAAAGGAAAGATGAAAAATAAATTTCAAATTACAAAATTAAATTCCATAGTTTCATACAATTTTAAGGCAAACTTTTATGGCGATTAACGTCAAGGAAATAAAGTAAATGCTTTTTACGGAAATAGTAAAATAAATGACTAGCAATACGTACTTCGCATCCTTCTCTGGATAAAGTTGTGTGAACGTTAAGATTTTGTTTAAATGCTGTAGTTGGAAAACTCTGAACGAAGTCCTTTGACTTTCAGTATTTCTTTCCTCACCAACGTAGAAGAAAGTTTTGCAGATTTCCTCTTCACAGCATTTGAATTAATTCTCTAGCAGTTTTGTCGCGACAGACAAGAATGTGATATCAAAATGATAAGAAAATGTTTTCAACGTTCTTAAATAAATACGTTGAGAAAATAAACTCACATCTTCACTTCCGACTCTATTTTGTTTTCAGAAGTAAATTGGATGCAGTCGTATTCTTCAAGCTTCTCACTTTAAACGAGATGCCTTCAAGTTATAGCACCTATTTTTTCAAGGCTGGGACTAGAAAGGAACTTCTGTTTTTTTTTAAATACACGTGGACTCTTTGGAAATGCGTAAGAGAGATGGCAGCACTGTACAGTGTTAACAACTATAGTGCCAGATAGGAGAGATAGGACTGCTTTTTATACTTAAAATGGCAACGCTTTCATTGCAATAACACTGTGTAATCATTCGTTTTTTTCCATTTTCGTGGTGTCACACCTCATGAAATTTATCGCCAGTTGAGTGAGGCATGTGGTGATGGTACCATGGATGTGTCTAATGTACGTTCCTGGGTGTGACAGTTCAATGAAGACAGAACATCGTGTGACAACAAACCAAGACAGTTAAGTGAGGTATGTGGTGATGGTACCATGGATGTGTCTAATGTGCGTTCCTGGGTGCGAAAGTTCAATGAAGACAGAACATCGTGTAACAACAAACCAAGACAGTTAAGTGAGGCATGTGGTGATGGTATCATGGACGTGTCTAATGTGCGTTCCTGGGTGTGACAGTTCAATGAAGACAGAACATCGTGTGACAACAAACCAAGACAGTTACGTGAGGCTTGTGGTGATGGTACCATGGATGTGTCAAATGTACGTTACTGGGTGCGACAGTTCAATGAAGACAGAACATCGTGTGACAACAAACCAAGACAATTAAGTCAGGCATGTGGTGATGGTACCATGGATGTGTCTAATGTGCGTTCCTGGGTGCGACAGTTCAATGAAGACAGAACATCGTGTGACAACAAACCAAGACAGTTAAGTGAGGCTTGTGGTGATGGTACCATGGATGTGTCTAATGTGCGTTCCTGGGTGCGACAGTTCAATGAAGACAGAACATCGTGTGACAACAAACCAAGACAGTTAAGTGAGGCATGTGGTGATGGTACCATGGTTGTGTCTAATGTACGTTCCTGGGTGTGACAGTTCAATGAAGACAGAACATCGTGTGACAACAAACCAAGACAGTTAAGTGAGGTATGTGGTGATGGTACCATGGATGTGTCTAATGTGCGTTCCTGGGTGCGAAAGTTCAATGAAGACAGAACATCGTGTAACAACAAACCAAGACAGTTAAGTGAGGCATGTGGTGATGGTATCATGGACGTGTCTAATGTGCGTTCCTGGGTGTGACAGTTCAATGAAGACAGAACATCGTGTGACAACAAACCAAGACAGTTAAGTGAGGCTTGTGGTGATGGTACCATGGATGTGTCAAATGTACGTTACTGGGTGCGACAGTTCAATGAAGACAGAACATCGTGTGACAACAAACCAAGACAATTAAGTGAGGCATGTGGTGATGGTACCATGGATGTGTCTAATGTGCGTTCCTGGGTGCGACAGTTCAATGAAGACAGAACATCGTGTGACAACAAACCAAGACAGTTAAGTGAGGCTTGTGGTGATGGTACCATGGATGTGTCTAATGTGCGTTCCTGGGTGCGACAGTTCAATGAAGACAGAACATCGTGTGACAACAAACCAAGACAGTTAAGTGAGGCATGTGGTGATGGTACCATGGGTGTGTCTAATGTACGTTCCTGGGTGAGACAGTTCAATGAAGACAGAACATCGTGTGACAACAAACCAAGACAGTTAAGTGAGGCATGTGGTGATGGTACCATGGACGTGTCTAATGTACGTTCCTGGTTGCGACAGTTCAATGAAGACAGAACATCGTGTGACAACAAACCAAGACAGTTAAGTGAGGCATGTGATGATGGTACCATGGATGTGTCTAATGTACGTTCCTGAGTGAGACAGTTCAATGAAGACAGAACATCGTGTGACAACAAATCAAGACAGTTAAGTGAGGCATGTGGTGATGGTACCATGGATGTGTCTAATGTACGTTCCTGGATGCGACAGTTCAATGAAGACAGAACATCGTGTGACAACAAACCAAGACAGTTGAGTGAGGCATGTGGTGATGGTACCATGGATGTGTCTAATGTGCGTTCCTTGGTGTGACAGTTCAATGAAGACAGAACATTGTGTGACAACAAACCAAGACAGTTAAGTGAGGCATGTGGTGATGGTACCATGGATATGTCTAATGTACGTTCCTGGGTGAGACAGTTCAATGAAGACAGAACGTCGTGTGACAACAAACCAGGACAGTTAAGTGAGGCATGTGGTGACGGTACCATGTATGTGTCTAATGTACGTTACTGGGTGTGACAGTTCAATGAAGACAGAACATCGTGTGACAACAAACCAAGACAGTTGAGTGAGGCATGTGGTGATGGTACCATGTATGTGTCTAATGTGCGTTCCTGGGTGTGACAGTTCAATGAAGACAGAACATCGTGTGACAACAAACCAAGACAGTTAAGTGAGGCTTGTGGTGATGGTACCATGGATGTGTCAAATGTACGTTACTGGGTGCGACAGTTCAATGAAGACAGAACATCGTGTGACAACAAACCAAGACAGTTAAGTGAGGCATGTGGTGATGGTACCATGGATGTGTCTAATGTACGTTCCTGGGTGTGACAGTTCAATGAAGACAGAACATCGTGTGACAACAAACCAAGACAGTTAAGTGAGGTATGTGGTGATGGTGTCATGGATGTGTCTAATGTACGTTCCTGGGTGCGACAGTTCAATGAAGACAGAACATCGTGTGACAACAAACCAGGACAGTTAAGTGAGGCATGTGGTGATGGTACCATGGATGTGTCTAATGTGCGTTCCTGGTTGTGACAGTTCAATGAAGACAGAACATCGTGTTACAACAAACCAAGACAGTTAAGTGAGGCATGTGGTGATGGTACCATGATGTGTCTAATGTGCGTTCCTGGGTACGACAGGTCAATGAAGATAGAACATCGTGTAACGACAAACCAAGACAGTTGCAGACATCGTCTCCAAAATTGGCATTTCCGTGGGCTCCATGCATACAAAACTGCATGAAGATTTTAAAATGATAAATGTTTACTAAAAATGTTTAAAATTTTAAAATGCGCTGTGGCAGTTTTTGTATACCCTTGTCATAGTACTCTCCCGCCAAGTTGGCAAGGTAGCGCTCAACCTTGTTTTTCAAATCATCGTCGGTCTGGAAATGTGTTCCACCCAGGTGTGACTTCAACTCAGGAAACAGATGATAATCACTAGATGCTAAATCAGGACTTTAGGGGGATGGGTGAGGATGTCGCATCCTATCTGGACCAGCAGATACACCTCACACACAGTTTGCGATAATGCAAATGTTCGGTCAAAATCTTGTCAATCGTAGTCTTACTGACTTCAGGGATAAAAAAACCCTAGCCTGTGCAGCCACAGACTAGGGGGCTCCCATCTCTTTAAACTCGGTATCTAAATTTTTTGACCGAGTCCTAAATACAATTTTATTACAATTTAATTATTACAGGAATAATTTATAATAATTAAAAATTATTTTAATGATACTTAGGATTATTGATTATAATTTACATGCATTGAAAACTACTATAAAACATTTTATGTTTAATTTAAAAAGATACATGCAAATTTACAATAATTTAGCCCATGCAGAGATGTAACTACTTAATAATAATACAAAAGCATAAAATACAATAATTTAATAATTTGATTAAGAAACAATCTATGAGGGAATTACAGATCCTAATTAAAACGTTATAAAAGAAATATAATTAGCGCAATTGCGTAATAAAATTTTGCGCAGTTAGAGTCTATAAAATTCTTTGTATTTATTTTTAGAAAACTTAATAGTTATTTTATTTAAATGATAGTACAGTTTCTTTTTCCTGATTATTTCATTTAACATTCTATTTTGTATGTATTTGCCATGTTCTACTCTTAGTGTTAAGGTATTTACGCATTCCCATATGGTATGTTCGGGGGTACCTATTTGCCCGCATGCACATACATTATTTTCGTTTTGGCCAAACCTATATAAATATTCGGGGTACAGACCATGTCCTGATACGTAATGTAATAACCCATGCGTTGGTTGTAAATGTTTAATTAGTAATCGTTCTTTTATGTCAGGGATAAGTTCGCACAGCTCGGGAACTGTCACACGCCGATCTTTAAGCATTTCTTGCTCCACTTTTGCAATTGTTTCGGCTGAAACCGAAGGCCGACCAGAACGCTGTTCGTCAAGGACGTCTGTACGTTCATCTTTGAGCTCTCTGACCCACTTTCGCACGTTTTTGACGTCCATACTTTGTGGCCCTTAGACTTCGCGTAACTGATGATGAATATCAGTGGGGTAGTGCCCTTCTCACTCAAAAAAAAGAGGATCAGTGCACGCCACTCGCACTTGGCGGCGGAAGTGATAGGAAGCTCCATCGCAAAAGGCTGCCCAGCCAAATCTAATGGTGGGGATTTGAAGGGGTGTAACCAAGCTACACGCCAGTGTTGCTGGAAGTCGCGTAATAGCGTTCCTCACGGCTCCAGCGCCTGGGAGACTTTAATTTACGCAACACCTCGTAACTTGAACGCACCTTGTATGACACCGAAGCAATGACAAACCGCACATGGCTAGCACCACACTTTGAACTACGACATGTCGTAACTAGATTATCTAGTCACAGCTTTCAGCATCTAATTGGTCAAAACGAAAGTTATCACGACCGAACAACTACGTGTGTTTGTGTAGCGACGTCTGTGAACACAGTACTGTGCAGTAAAAGGGTGAGATCTGCAAATGAATATGCAAAAATGTGGAAATGCTTACCGCTCTTTGACCCCAATTATTCTTATTATTTTAATTGGTTTAACCTTTATTTTCGCACAGCCGATATGCGAACCATTTCCTATTGTTTCGTTTTGGTGCCAGCCAGAGCACAGATACTGGTCGAGTTTAGTCGAAGGGAGGTAAAGCACTAATGTATACTTAGATATTATACAGGAGTTTATCAAGAGTAAGAGGCTTCCCTGAAGAGAGTTTCGAGTGTAGTTACTGTGTTGGTGGTGGTTACAGCATGGTTGTACCTGACCTACTTGTTGGAAGATGCTGCGGTCAAAGGTCGAGCTGTTTTAAAAAATCGACACCTAATCTTCTGGCAGAGCTCCAGTATATCGGAGCGCCATTCTGTTATCGGCGCTAATTACTTTACAGCTCGGAGATTATTATCCTGCATTCCTTGTTATCGCTCTGTTCCAGAAATAGCAACTCTTTTCTTCATTTGTTTCTCAAAAGTGACGAAGGAATGAAAGTCAAATAGCGGAAAAGCTTCAATGTTATTCGTCATATTATGTTAAAGGCAGAGATTTTCTATTTTTTTTCTCTTCTTTTTTGTGTTTTCTTCTCTTAATTTCTGCCGCTTTTCTCCATCTCCTTTATATTCCCTTATCTCCTATTTACCTCTTCCAATTTCTAATTTCTCTCTCTTTCCCTCTCACTATTCTTTTTTCTTGCTTTCCACTTATTTTCCACTAACTATACTTTTCTCTGCATTTTGCAACTTGCATGGAAAATTACTTTTGAAGCAAAAACTTTTTACTGCTATATTTAAAGCGAATTCCACGTAACAGTTTTAAGAAGATACACGCCGGCAACTGTTTCCTATTACTTGCTATGTCATCTTAACTTTAATGCTACATGTAATAGCTGAAACGATTTAAAGAATGATTTAAATCTAGTAAATAATTTAAATAAGTAAAAAGAATTATTTAGGATATTGAATAATGGTATGGAAAAGTTAGTATACAAAATTTATGAAGAAATGTATCAAAGTTGAATGAAGATTTGTTGTGATGGCAACGGCAAAAAGACTATATAAGCACTTGGACTGGAAGTGATTTCTTCTTCAACGCGGTTCTCTTCCTAACTCTGGTCTTCAATATGTGCCTTACCTTTGGGTACTTTCCACGTGAGTGGAGGGAGGCCCGGGTGATATGCATATTGAAACCTGGGAAGATTCCGGTACACCCTTCCAGCTACCGTTCCATCAGTCGCCTTTCCACTCTCTCGAAAGTGCTCGAGAGGTTAATTCTCTCCCGCTTGTACCCCATTCTGGGAGACATTCAAGCCATTCCCGACCATCAGTTTGGATTTCGTCCTGGGCACTCGACAGTCCAGCAGTTACTGCATGTGTTGGAGACCGCCGCCCTGGGCTTCCAGGAAACCGCCTTCACGGCTGCGGTTTCGCTGGATGTCGAGAAGGCCTTCTCTACGGTATGGCATGCCGGGCTACTGTATAAGTTGATCCAACCGGGGTTCCCAACACAGATGATCAACATGCTACACAGATTCCTACGACACCGCACTTTTAAGGTCACAGTTGCGGCGAATACATCAACACTCAGACCAGTGAGAGGCGGAGTCCCTGAAGGCTCTGTAATATCTCCCACCTTATTCAACGTCTTTATGGCAGATCTCCCCACAGAACCACGAGTCGTAATGACACAATACGCTGACGACGTGCTTCTGTTCTGCAAAGACAGACACATACTCAGAGTCTTCAACCCCATACAGAGACACATCCGTCTCACACAGCAGTGGTGTTGGCGTTGGCGGATGTCCGTAAATCCGGACAAAATCCACGCCATACTTTTCACAAAGCGCCACACCCCCGCCGACTGCCACAACTTCAGCTTCCGAGGTCGAAGGATAGAGTGGACTAACTCTGGCCGATTGCTTGGAGTAACATTGGATAGAGGCCTAACGTTTCGCCAACACATCAGAGACCAGCGGCAAGGGTACAGCGAGCAATGGCTTCCCTGTATCCTATGCTGGGGTCGAGCTCGATGCCGCTTGGCCTGAGGTTATACCTCTTCCGAGCGCTGGTGATCCCCGTGATGCTATATGCCTGCGAGATCTGGGGCATGGCCGCAGATAGCTGGTTGGCATGGCTTCAACGTGCACAGAATAGAGGGCTACGGTCTATCTATTCTGTGGGTCGCTATTTTCCTACCAGGTTGCTTCACGAAGCCTCGGGACTTCCATATGTGGAGGACGAAATTAGGCGCCGGGCATCAAAATTCTACGCAACTTTACCAACTCATAGAAGCGCCCTTGTCAGATCACTGGGAGATTATGACCTCAATGGACGCCGTTCTAGACAACATTGGGTCCCCCGCATGGCATGCGGGCACCCAAGATAACCTAGGAGCTAATCCTAACAGAAGCTAAAGCTGAGCTCCACATAATCTCCTAAGTTGTTTGGCAACAAAATTCTCCCAAAACCAAAACAAAAATAAAAACACCATGGTGCAGGGAATTGCATCCTGTCCTTTCACCCCGAAGGTACAATAATTGTAACCTCACAAATCTGAAAACCTTTACCATATCCATCCTACAAAATCTCGTTTCGAATACCTTACCTGCGGTGAAACCCTTAACGGGTGGGCACGCAGCAAAAACCTTCTGGCTATATACAGCCAGCCAGCACCACATGGTCATGGTCATGATTTCTTCTTCTTCTTCTTCTTCTTCTTCTTCTTCTTCTTCTTCTTCTTCTTCTTCTTCTTCTTCTTCTTCTTCTTCTTCTTCTTCTTCTTCTTCTTCTTCTTCTTCTTCTTCTGCATTTGACTTCCATGGTGAAAGGACGTTTGAGTAAGTCCGCAAATAGACGCTCATGTGCAAGGCAATTTTTTGCGTGTAAGAATAGATGTGTCAGTATATTTTACTTGGTGTAACAGAGTAGTGATTATTTTTTAATAGTTAAAAGTATTGCACCAGAGAATACAGATATCAATTGATTTATGTTAGAAAAAAGTTGCATCTTAATAAATCTCAGAGTTTGGAGATTCGTTGGAGAAATTATAAATAATCTTTTATTTAAAACATTATCCTTCCATATCCGTGATCACCCCTGAAAAGAAGAGTCCATGCAGCTACCAGAGCAGCCGAGGAACGACTAGATCGAACTCCGAGAACTTCGAAGAAGTCCAACATCACTCAACTTCTTTCTACACCGCACATTGGAACATATTTTTTACGTTCCATAACTGATTTACTTGGGACTGCATGGGTTAGTTGATTCGGAAATCTGGTTTGCAGACATTTAGAACAAATTTTGCAGCAGCAAAAATAAGTGAAATTGACTATCAGTTGCCTTCAAGGCCGACTCAGTGTTTTGCTGCATGAAAACAAACTTAAGAAATCATTGCGATACACTTCAATCGTCGACTGTCACAATAACCAACAAACAACTGCCACTCTAACTTTTTGCGAGTATTTATACCTCCATAACCATTGATTCTGGAACGCTGCAGACCTTCAGAGTAATTTCTCGGCAACAATAATGGACCAAACGCTCTCGAACCCCTCTCCGTATCTTTCTCTACTGCCCAAGCGCCCGACTCCAGCTTGTGGCAGCAGCACAACAATGCCACATGGTAACAATACTAATAATAGACACCCCTGAATGCGATACACTTGTCCCAGCGTTTCTGCCAGTCTTCAAAGACATGCTGGAAACCATTTTTGAGAGATACTTCAAAATCGCCTCCGCAGCCTTCACCACTGTTTCTGATGATAGATAATGTCTCCCACGAAGGTGTTTCTTCAAGTTAGGGAATAGAAGAAAGTCACATGGGACTAAATCCGGACGATAGGGAGGGTAAGGAATGCACTTCACGTTGATTTTTGCAAGATATTCAGCAACAACATTGGCAATATGCGGCCGCGCATTATCGTGATGTAGGATCCAGCCTGCTTCACGAAAATGTGGTCTTTTGCGCCTGATATGGACTTGCAATGTTTTCAGGACATCCCTGTAGTATTGTCCAGTTACTGATGTGTGTGCAGGTACAACATGCTGATAAACCATTCCATGTATATCAAAGAATAAGATGACCATAAATTTCCCAGCAGAAGCAAGCACTTTCGCTTTTTTGGGGGTTGGTGATGAACGAAATTTCCACACTGAGCTTTGCTGTTTCCTCTCAGGATCAAAATGATGTAGCCAAGTTTCATCAGCAGTGATTACGTTTGAAAGAAACTCCGGATCTTCCACTAACGTCAACTTTAACTGCATACAGAGCTGCATGCGAATGTCCTTTTGTTCGGGAATCAACAGTCTTGGAACTCATCGCGCACAAACACGTCTCATGTGTAATGTTTCTGTCACCAACGTGTGAGTGGCACCCAATGAAATGTTCAGTATTTCAGAAAGTGATTTTAAGGTAATTCGTTGGTCCTCTCTAACAATGGCAGCAGCAGTGTTGATGTTTTCTTCCGTAAGAGCAGTAACTGGAGCAGCGGGTCCACCTTCCTTTGAAATTTATTGTCTCCCCTCTTTAAACATTTTAAACCACCTTCAAGCTGTGCTGCAGGGAAGAACAGACTCTCCTTAGGCCTCTTGTAACATTGTATATGCCTCAACTGAAGATTTGTTGAGACGAAAGCAGAATTTCAAAGCCGCATATTGTTCCTCGCGTGTTACCTCCATTGCAGCGGTAGGCAATACTGAACATGTCTGAACTTGCCTGGTTCTCACAGGCGGGAACCAGGAGTACCAACAATGAAACTACTACGGCGTGTTTGTTTCACATTAAGCTAACAGAATATAATAAGATTGAATTTTAGTGCGTAAAATTATGACCGTAAAAAAGGTATGATAATTCTTTATTGAACAGCTCTTGTATGTATATCAGATATGTATAAAGATGAAACTTACATAACTTGTTAATTTTGTCATATTCGCCAGTTTGTGTCACTGAGTTCTTTAATCATTAATTAGCTTTTCTTGGGATAATACAACTCCATCTTTCGGAGTTTTGCTGCTGCTCGAAAGATGTTTCTTGGATCTTTGATAAGATATTAAAATTTGCTTTTGAAAATGCCTGAAAACTTTTAATACATTCACAGAGAAAATGTTGTAATTACTTAGTTTATTCATGAGAAAATGTTCGCTATATTTCGAGTGCTGAAAGGAAGTTACTATCAGTTTTAATGTTGATAATTATATGAATGATGACGTGTAAAGAATTAAGATGAGAAGTTGCGAATGGCTTTTAATTACGAACTTCTTGGAGGTTGAGGATCCTGGTGCAGGAAAAAGGAACAAGGACAAAAACAGCTTCCGAATCTCCAAGTGCACCATTAGTCTAATTACTTTAGCGGTGAAATTTTATACTTGCAGGGAGAAAGTCTTTCCGATCCTGCTATTCTTCCTTTTTAACTTAGGAATGGAGTGCATAACAGATCCTTGGAACGAGTTTTCTTCTTGATCCCATTTAAAGCTCTCCCGAAGTGCTTCGGTAAATGAATGAAGGAAGAATGGAGATGAAACAAGAATACTGTGAACAAAGACTCTACCTTAATTAACTGCAGAGTGAGCTGGTGAATCAGTGGAACTATTCCAAGCTGCTTTGTGTTGGATGCCCGCGCTATTCACACTTTATGAACTAAACTACCGCGCCATATTTCTTTAAACCGCCCGCCCGCCCTCAAAGTTAACCTGGCGGAGCAATCAAAAGGCGCAACCAGACATTAATGCCCGATTTCACCAACAAATGTTAAGACTTAACACAATTTTAGCAATAGTTAAAACAAAAATTGCATTTCACCAACAAGTGTTAGCCTAACACAAGTGTTAAATCTCATGTTAAACTAACACGCCGAATTTCTAATGTTAGATCCTTAACAATTGTAAATAGTCAGGATGGCGAGCATGAACTCAGCTGTTGATGTCGATTTGCTATATTTAAGACCGTCTAAATGGCATTCGTAATAGAGTACGGCCTATGAGGAGAAATGATTTTGAGGAACTATCAGAAGAAAAGTGTTTTACGGAGGTATAGACTGTCGAAACAAGTTGGTATGAAGGCTACTGCGGAAGTACAAGAGAGGTTAGAACATGCATCGAAAGGAATATGCCGATCTCGCCTTTGCTTCAAGTATCAATAACTTTCCGATTTTATAATTCACTAAATTATGTGGATAATACATTGTCCACCTCCCGTTTTGAAACGTTCAAGTCACTTGTCACTTGTCCTTCGCTCCTAGTTTTAAATTTACGTAATACTGAGTTAGAACATACATCGAAAGGAGTATGCCGATCTCGCCTTTGCTTCAAGTATCAATAAACTTGCGATTTTATAATTCACTGAATTTTGTGGATAATACATTGTCCACCTCCCGTCTTGAAACGTTCAAGTCACTTGTCCTTCTTCGCACCTCGTTTTAAATTTACGTAATAATGAGTTAGAACATGCATCGAAAGGAATATGACTATCTCGCCTTAGCTTCAAGTATTAATAACCTTGCGATTTTATAATTCACTGAATTATGTGGATAATACATTGTTAACCTCGCGTCTTGAAACGTTTAAGACACTTGTTCGCTCCTCGTTTTAAATTTACGTAATACTGACAAGTTGTTTGGTGCTTGTAGTAGTGACACATGCATTTGAATTAAATTCGTTTCCAATATTTTCCCCGCGACATCTTTCTCTTTTACATTCACTGCATCCGTCCTCTTATTTTCCACGATATCCTTACACTTCGTCACCATTTCAATTAACAATTCTTTCTCCGTCGATGAGAAATTTGTCTCACGGCTTTATTTATGATTTTTTTCATCCGCCATTTGTGTAGACGAAAAAGAAATCAAAAGCGCATCGGAGTACGTTCAGGAAATCATCCATAGCCTTCTATAGCTGTGATATTTACAAGTTTCTTGGCGTTAACACAGGTTTGTTAACATTTTAAGAAAATACGTTGGTGAAATGCAAGAAATTTAACATTAGTTTTAGCGCTGTGACAATTGTTACATTACATTTGTTAAAGTCGATTTAGCATCTGTTGGTGAAATCGGGCAAAACTGTCATAGAGTATCGTCTATCCTTCCGCTTTCTTATTATTAATACACACGGCTGTTAGAAACATCAAATAGTTCCGTAAACTCTGACTGTGCAAAACTTCAAAAAGACCTGAATGCATTAAATAAATGGAGTAAAGACAATAATCTTCCTTTTAATATATCTGATACCGAAATTAATAATTGCAATAAGTAAAGAATCATAATGTATTTCAGAGGAGCATTGTATATCTGTTACGACACCAACAGGTGCAGTTGGTTCAGTTGTTTAACAAAAGACACGAGAGAAAAAGGGTTTTCTTAGTAAGAATCCTGAATGAATAGTACTTGACTTTGTTTGAAAAGGATATTTTTCGGACCCAATGGTATAAATCGTTACAAAGGGAATCTTTGTGTGAAAAGAGGGCTTCAAGAAGTGAAAGTTACACACCCACGCGCAGCTGTGCATATAGTTGATATGGGGTTGCCATGTCAGCCTATTGTCCGCAACCACACCTAAAAATTTTACATTCCTTGAACAATTTCCATAAGAAGTCTCACGCATACTAAATATAAGTTGTTCAGTTTTGTTCTCATTTAGCAGGAAACCATTGGCCCTAAACCAAGTATTTGTATGCCTTAGAGTATCTTCTGTTAGCAGGTTAAGGCTTTTATAATCGTTACTGGTATTCAAAAACGTGGTATCATCAGCATACAGTACAGTATGGGACTTTAAGAAAGAAGGTAAATCGTTAACCATTACTAAAAATAATAGTGGCCCAAGTATTGAGCCCTGTGGAACACCACATTTTAGCTCCACCATATTAGACTTCTCACCTCCTATACATACAACTTGCTTACGATTTGATAAGTATGATTCAAACAGTTTTATTGCAATGCCATTAACACCATAAAAATTTAATTTGGAGAATAAATCAGCATGTTTTACACAGTCAAAAGCTTTTCTCAGATCACAAAAGGTGACCTGGGCAAGGCTTTTGGTTTCAAAAGCAGTTAACATTTTTTTAACAAGAGAGACAATGGCATCAGTTGTTGACCTACCTCTTCTAAATCCAAATTGTACATCACTAATTATTCCATTTTCATCAAAATAACTGCATAGCTGCTTGAACATGATCATTTCTAGCACTTTGGAAAATACTGGAATTAGAGATATTGGACGATAACTAGAAGGACAATTTTTATCCCCTTTTTTATAAATTGGAACCATTCTAGAAAGTTTCATTGAATCAGGAAAAATTCCATCAATGAGGCATTTGTTTAAACAAAATGTGAGTGTATATAAAATATATTTGATTACCTTTTTAAGGAGACTACTAGATAAATCATAAATGTCCACACTATCTGATGTTCTAAGGTGATTAACAATGTATAACACATGCTCAGGGGTGACTTCATGAAGAACAAATCTACTCTGACAGTACCTAATATTACAGTGTTCAAGAATTTGTGCCATTGATTCCTTTGGCTTTACAATGTTTTGGCTAATTACATCAACTGAGTTTATAAAGAAATCATTTAAGTCATTAGGGGTTAACTCAGTGGTGCTTCTATTATTAGTTTTAGCAACTGAATTAATCACCTTCCAAGCCGTCTTGCATTTGTTAGAGGCAGATTCAATAATGTTCATATTATGCAGTTTTTTAGCTTCATTTATCATTTGTTTATATTCTTTCCTAACTTCAGTATACAAAAGTTTGACCCTAGCTGATTTTTCACTTCTGTATAAATCCAAATACATCAAGACTTTATCTTTCATATTTGCTAATTGTGGAGAATACCATACATTATTATGCTTTGCACGGGCATAGTTTCTTTTAGCCATACGAGGGGGGGGGGCAAAAGAAACCGGATTGTTGTCATAAAAACTTACAAAATTACTTTAGTCACCTTCAAAATACTCTCCATTACATACGATGCACTCGTCAAGTCTCTTTTCCCACTGTTGGAAGCATGTTTGGAACTCTTCAAGTTTGATATTGTCCAGTGCCCTTTGCGAAGCTGTTTTTACCGCCTCCACATCGTCATAACGCTCCCCTTTTAGCGTCTTTTTCATTCGTGGAAATAGGAAAAAGTCGCACGGGACTAGGTCCGGCGAATATGGACCGTGGGGAACGACAGACCAACTCTGAGATGACAAATAGTGGGTCACTCCTAAGGTCATGTGTGCTGGAGCACTGTCGTGATGCAGAAACCAGTCACCTGATCGTCAAAGTTCCGGGTGTTTCCTCCTCACAACCTCTCACAGACACCTTAAAACCTCCAAGTAACAGTGCTGGTTAACGGTCTGGCCAGGGGGTACGAATTCCCGAAGCACAATTCCACGAACATCAAAAAATACAATGATCATCGTCTTCACATTTGACCTCACTTGCCTTGCTTTTTTGGTCTGGGAGAGGTGGGAGTCCTCCACTGACTTGACGCTTGCTTGGTTTCTGGGTCATACCCGTAACACCAACTCTCATTCCCTGTAATGACTTTGTTCAAGAAGTTTGGATCACGTGCAACCTCTGTTTTCAAGTCCTGACACACATTCATGCGGATGGTTTTGTGCTCCTGTGTGAGAATGCGCGGAACAAATTTAGCAGCAACACGTCTCATGTGCAAATCCTCCCTCAAAATCCGCTGACACGAGCTCCAACTGATTCCTTTCACTGCTGGAATATGGTCGATCGTTTGGCGACGATCCTCGTTGGTCTTTCGGCGGACCTTTTCAATGTTCTCATCATTTCGCGATGTTGAAGGGCGTCCAGAACGAGCTTGGTCTTCAACACACATCTCACCACGTTTAAAGCGACCAAACCACTCGAAAACCTGTGTACGGCTCATAGCGTCCTCTTGGAAAGCTTCCTGATGCATTTGGTGTGTCTTCATTGCAGTTTTTTTAAGCAGTAAACAAAATTTCACACACACTCTTTGTTCTTTTAAAGTTACCATAACGACTTCGCAGAGGTAACCCGCCAACAGTCAGAGAAACACAATACCACACTTGAACGTTCAAGTCTACACTGATGCCGTCTGTACAGCTGTTTCATGAAGGTGTCTACTAACACCATCTAGCGTGAGAAACTTGTACTACGTCTACGAGTGGCAGCCCCCTACGCGTGAAGCCGATTACGGCAGTCCTCTTCTCCTGTGCCTTGGTCGAAGGCAGACCAGAAGCGATGAGAGAAGATATTTGTCGGCTCATATATATGTGAAGAACGAATCAAGTTTTATCGAGTAATAAGCATTCTGCCTTCAGTAACTATAAACAGTGATATTGGTAACCCTCAGTCGGCAACTTCGAGTGTGACGTAATGATAAAAAGAAGCAGTCATTAAACCAGTTTGAAACGGGCATTCCAGTGTCATTAAAATCATGCTTCTCATGCATATCCACGCATACCCTGGGAGAAACCTCATTGCTCAACCCTGAGCTACCCATCTTTATTTGCTTCAAAGTGGAGCGTCAACGTGGAACTGCGCACCACCATCTTCTTATTCACTTCATTTCAAAATGCCAAGTTATGGTCTTTTCCAGGCTTAAAAGGAATATTTTTGACTATAAATTAGATGGAGTTAATTCAACAATTTTAAAAACAACTGATTTAGGAGTTATTAAGGATAGGGGAGAGATGCGCCCAGTACCGCACAGTGTTAGTATGACGTAGTTGGCGATAAATAATAGAAGCTCGAGGCGTGTATTTAGACAAACAACTATCTTTGTTACCAATGGAGGGTTTTCGCTCCTCTTTGACCATTGAATCAGAAGTTATTGTTCAGGGAAGTCGTGTAGTGAACTGGAGCTGTGCTATTAATAACTTGCTGACATTGCTGCTGCCTTGTCCGGTAAAGAACTAATTAAGTATTTGTACTCATATTATTTGGTATTAAGTAGACTACACAAAAACAAAATACAGTGTCGGTTTAAAAGAATCGGGGGCCGTGCTATGACATATATACGTACGTGTGAGTTGCTCATTATCGTACGATAGCAATTTTCCCAGTACCGTACGCGAAGGTATATTTTTATTCCCTTAATTTGCACTCACAGTAGATTACGGCATTCCTGTCAAGATGGAGGCCAAAAGTAAAGGAAAATGTTTAGAAGAAAATATGAAACAAGCAATAAAGAACGTGATAGAAGGACCAATGAGCCTGAAACATTTACATCTACTCTGTATAAGTTGATATTGCAATAAAAGGCACAAAAACAGAAGAACAAACCAATAGCAAAGGGACGCAAGACTATCATTAACAAAACTATAGAGAACCTAGCTCTGACTCTGTGTCAACAGAAACTGGAAAAAGTGAAGAGCCTTAGAAGACTAAAAGAAAATTACATTTTAGAACCAAAACTAGTGTTGATTGAAATGTTCTAACAGACTGTATCATTTATGTTGTTTTTAGACATCCACACGCCACCTTTTCCTAAAATTAGCCTATTTGAGATTTAAAGAACCTCAGAAAGTGTTACTGATATAATATATAGTAATTGAAAGAAACTTCGCTCAGGTTATCAAGAAATAATAAATTCCTCACACTCAGGACTAGTTTCGCAAATAAATAATCTCCTTGTACGTATAAATACGTTTTATACGTAGTACGTGACAAAAGTAAAAAGAGTTTATCATTTTTGTATGTATAAAATGTTTACGTAGAGGAAAGACCGACCGGCGTGGAGTGTCTACTTAGAGTTTTCAATTGAAAGTGGTTCTTTCTCCCGCCCTTTAAGTGATACTTCAGTTTCCGTGGCTCACAATGTTGCTACGTGGGAGTCGTCTGGATTGGTAACGTGTTACACACAACTGGCATTTGGTTTCGAGTTATTAACAAACAAAACTCAGACAAAAAAAGAAAAAAAGAACAGCGCTAGCTCAAGATGTTTCCTTAAATAAAAGAGAAATGTGTTCCATTTACAGAAAACTACATGCACGGTAAAAATTAACAAAATCTCTCATCTACCTTGCTTCCAGAAAGTTGTGTATTATAAAGTCATCAAAATATTTAAAACTCTTCCTAATATTTTTAAAGGAAAAATTGATAATTTCAGTTTTTAAGGGGGGACGTACGCAAATATTCAGCGTCTTACATAAATAGCCATAACATCCAAAGTGTTTAAGTTAGAGAGGTGAAACTTAGTATACTCATTTAAGATAATACAGTTAATATGCAAAACGTTTTCCATAATTTTCCATTGTCTATAACTAATGCTACATATTTTTCTATATGCAGAGATATTTACAAAATTAATCCCATTTTTCTCAAAATTCACATATGCTATCTTTCTGAAATTTGGTATGTTATTTTAAAACACACTATAAATGAATTTGTTGGATTTATATTTCGTATTGAAGCTATATAGAATTTAAATAAAATGTTAATCATATGTATCCTTTAAAAATTAAAATAATTTCATATATTTTGTATCATCACATTCCATGTAGAGCTTAATCTTAAATTTTAGAACCAACAAAATGTTCATTGTGGCATAAGAAAGCTGTTTGCTAAATTTCATCACTGTAGATGAAGTAGTTTGAGAGAAAAATGGGTTGAAGTTGTAGAAAATGCAGTTTACGAGGAAAGACAATTAAAAATACAATAAGTATTATTCAGTTTGCCTTTTAATTTTAAGTCAGAACTTCCCTTATCCATAGTCTGTATCCTCATTCTGGTCTTCTTCAGCCTTTCTTTTCTGTCTTGCTTCTTTCTGCATTAATTTCATAGCTCTTTCTGCACCAGCGATGCAAATGCTGTTAATACTCTGCATAATTGTATTCATAAACATACCAGGTTGATACACTAACTGATGCATAACTTTCTTTCTGCCAACATTCCCATCATTAAACACTATTGCATCATCAAATGTAGCAATTTTCTCCACTATGGAAGACACAAATGATGTTTTGGGACACCTTTTCCATATCAAACTGTTGAGGCTTTCATTTGGGTTTTGTGTCTCTCCATAGAGCAAGTCTGGGTGTGCTAAGAATTGGTAGGTGGGCTTTATAGATTCCAAGACAGCTGAAGGAAGACTATGTGTTGCTACAACGCTACTATGCAACACTAAGGCATTTAATTTTTTAAAGGTACATACAGACCACGTACAGTCATAATATTTTGGTGTTTGATAGCTGACATTATATAATATTTTACAAAACAATAAAAAATAGAGTTTTTGAACATTTTCTCGTACGCCCCCTCTTAAAATTGCTGCTAGAGAGTACCAAAATCATTTTATGTGTACAAGATTATCTTAATGACTAGACCTCGGATTTCTAAGCAAAGTGCTTATAAATGCTTTTTTGGTGAAAAAAAATTCTTTGCTTGCTTATTTTTATGATTTTTTAAATTAAAATAGCTTATTTTATTCAAATCATATTAATTTAAAAGTGAATTTTCACTCCTAGCTATCATTTTATCTTTAGACAGTTGCATCGTCCCGCTGAAAGAGTAAGGAGCCGATAGAAAAACGTGGATCTTCTTGTCTCTAGTGTAAAGAAAGTGTTTGTACTGTCGCGGATTAAAATAATAAATAAACCCTGGCCTGACAGGCGTAAGAGGACCAAGACCTACCAACCCGACTGCTGACCTCACGCCTACTTACGCAAGATAGAGGTGGGCGATCATCCAACCGATATGGGGAGGAGATGTGGTCAGCATATTGTCACAACTACGAGGGTGCATGGGTGACCTGGGGTGCGTAGTGGAGAATCAGGTGGTAGAGATAAGTCTTAAATATCAATTATGGTCCCTCTTTATTCTATTCACATAATATCTATAGAATAAATACATTGAGTGCTCAGGCAGTACAATTGGACTTAGAGACGTTACTGAGTACATTTAGTTAATTCATTAGTTACAATTGAAGATTTCCAAACAATACAATGAACAGAACATACCTCAGGGATGTGTCAATCGGGCAGTAGCGTGGACCAGGATCTCCTGCAGCCGGGAGGACTCTTCAGCAAGACTCTCCCCGCTGCCAAGAGCCAAGAGCAGATGCAGGTCGCCCGGGTTCTCCTGGGCGGAGGGTTACACGCCACGGTACCTATCCGCTGTGCGGATTTACCCATGCGGTATGATAGATATATGTTTCTGCGCAAGCTTGCGTGTCATTTAGTAAGACGGCGCAGTTGGCCTCTACTGATGCTTCTGGTACCGGGATATTCCCCCTTGGGGGGACAGTGCCCGTTCCGCCTTGCTTTGTGCGGTCGCTAGCGAGCCGACAAGCCGTGGTGGAACCAGTAGCGAGAGGCCAGATGGGAATTAAGGTGTTGAGGTTTATTAAGTCCAGGTCGTGCGCGCGCCCCAGGGCACAACTGCAGGTGTTACCTGCCAGCCGCGGCAAAGGCACGAAGTGACCTTGCGGTGATTGGTAGGGCAGGAGGAGAGGCAGACTCTACCACCCAAGGGCGTCCTTGGGTAGGCGATAGCTCTCATCCGTCTCCTGGGGAGACGGTGGTCGTATTGACCAAGTGTGTTCACCAGCTGGTTAGGGTGGGGAATGATCTTGGCATACAACGAGCGTGTTCGTTCACGCACGACGTCTTCGACGTATGGTGTGCCAGACTGGGTGTGCAGGAAGTGAGATGGGAACCTGCGGTCGGTACCGTAGATCATCCTTAAGGCCCTGTTCTGCACGGCTTGCAGTCTGCGGAGGGTGGTATGAGCCACCGAACCCCAGACCTCGCATCCATACTGGATCAGAGGTGGGTTGATTGCACGGTAACGTCCGTAGTTTGAGGCGGGGTTGATCTAAAGATAGGGTAGAGTTGCCTGAGTGTAGCGTGGCCGAAGCCGGCCTTTGCCCTGACGTGCGGAGTGAAAGTGAGGCCGCGGTCCAATTGGATTCCCAGGTATTTGGCGGTTCGAACCCAGGGGATTCTTCTCGGCCGTAACCGCAGGTCTCCATCTGGGCCCCAGCTACGGGTCTTAGCCAGCATAAGAGCCGAGCTCTTCTGCGCGCTAATGGACATCCTCCACTTCTCACTCCACCTGCCAATGGCGTGGAGCTGACGCTGTAGAAGGGGGAGACAGTAGCGGACGTTCTTGTTCTGCGCCAGTATGAGGACATCGTGGGCATACTGACACAAAACAGTGCGCGGTTCCGTGGGTAGGTCAGACATGTAGGCGGCGAAGAGTAGAGGGGACAGGACACTGCCTTCCGGGACTCCAGCTGCTATGGGTCTGACAGAGGATAGCTTCCCCTCGACCCGCACTCTGAACGTGCGGTCCTTGAGGAAACTGCTGAGTATTGACGGGTATGGACGGGGTAGTTGTGCTTCTTTGAGTTTGAACAACAACCCCTGGTGTCACGTGGTGGCGAAGGCCTTCTCCACGTCCAAGAGCACAGCGATGGTTTTGAGGCCGTCCTGGAATCCCAGGGCAGCTTTCTCCGCCAAGCGCAGTAACTGCAAGGTGGTGGAATGGTCCCGACGGATACCGAATTGGTGACCCGGGAGTAGGAGCTTCTCCTCAAAGAGAGGAGTTAGGCGGGGGAGGAGCAATCGTTCAAAGATCTTTGAGACAATTGCAGGAAACTTTCGTCTTTTTATACGATCTCGTAACTACGGGGGTGCCCGGCCATTTTACCGGAAGCGTTACCAAATATGGTATGCCACCGACCTAGGTTTAAATTACAGCAGCCAATCACAAAGCAATACGTAAATGTTCTAGAACTTCCATAGTGACGCATGACTACCTCAGCCCTACGTGACTTTTGCTCATAGCCAAGTGGATGCTGATGTCATGGTAAAAATCCAAAGGGATTGCCATAGGATGTGGTGAACCAACATAGTTCTGTCACATATTGCAAGCTGCTAAACTCATAAAAATTAAGCGATAATATAGAACTATAATTCTACCAGAAAATGTCCTAATGTTGGAATCCAAACTATATGAAAAGATGACCGTGTTTTTACTGCCCTTACATCTATACGTGACAATATCGGCGTCCCCAAGCACGAATGTTAGTTTTCGTGACCAGGGCCGCTTACCTCACTTTCCTCATGATACTCAGTGGGCACCGGACCTATACCAGAACTTAAAATCCGCACCCCATGGGTGGAATCGAACCCGAGGCGCTTTAATATCACCGATTAGAGTTCAAAAGTTTCCAAATTTGTCTTTACCCCCTCAGCCAGTTTTAACTCGATCGGGTTCTTGGTTAAAGGCTGTGTCATTCTACTCAGAACATTTCAATGAAACAAAAGAGTGTTGTACTCCTTAGATACAAGCAACATCGCCACAGCACAAGAATGTTTTGCTAATATTGGCGTCCAAGATAAGATACAGTACATCTATAACCACTTTTTCAAAATACCTGCTATTATAACACAGCTGGAAGCTCGAAATAATATTGTCGTGGACCAGGATTGTAAGGGGGGGTGAAAGACTTACAAACCTAATCTGCAACTGGGGGTGTAGCTACTGAAAGGGTAGAGCGAAAGAAACATCTAAGTCAAACTGAACTGAATAACTATATTTCAAAGATGCCTAGTATTTCTACAGGGCATTCCCTGGATCTGGATGAGATCAGGGGCGCTTTGGTAACATTTAAATGCATAATAACATAATGCAACTTTACCTTTGGCGATGTGTTGTTTGTATGGCTTGAACCTTGTGTGACTGTCAAAAGGTGTACGATCTGGTACGCCCTGCTGGCGATCTTACTCGTGGTAGCACTTTGAAATAAACTCTTGTTGATTCTTACAGAGATCAGCAGCAAGTCCCCTCTGAAATCTCTGTGAAGTCTCTCC
This sequence comes from Mantis religiosa, assembly GCA_030765055.1. Classification (NCBI taxonomy): domain Eukaryota; kingdom Metazoa; phylum Arthropoda; class Insecta; order Mantodea; family Mantidae; genus Mantis; species Mantis religiosa. Next base: position 26,762,488 of record CM060947.1, read on the forward strand.
CCCGGGGGCTAACTCAACCAAGCTTAAATAGGGGTCCTAACAAAAAGGCAACTCAGCGATTCCCACGCTAACTATTGTCACCCAATTATCGGAACGCCTCTTCCCTCTTCCCCTGCCATCTGGAACCTTCGCGGTGATTCACTGAAGCCAGAGACGTCTAGAAAACAGTGATTTCCCTATAAAAAGGGGTGCAAAGAGTGAGTCGGTCAGTCAGTGCTTGACTGAGCTAGCGAACGGACGAGAAGACTGTGTACGTGCATCGGAACGGTAACGGACGAACTGGTGAATTGTAATTGTGTGCACTACGTAATTCTGTGTAATTGGCAAGTGTTCAACTGTAAGTCGGTGGAAATAAAGAACATTTTTGAGTGGTGCAATTGGATTTTTCATTTCACGAACCCACAAAGTCACACTATTAATTTGCACCATATTGTGCAATCATTGTTTACATCATTGAGCACATGTTTAAACCTGTTACAGGCCACCTGTGAATTATTTCCCTAAGCCAGCAGGATGTATGATTCAACAGTCCAAAGTTCATGTTTTGCCAGTCAGCAGAATTTACACTTAATCATACAATTTTTCTACACACAGCTGTGCCCAGACTCAAGGCATCGAAAATAAATGTTACAGAATAATGATTACAGAAATTTCTAAATCTTGCTCAGCCTATACACGCAAAAATACCTTGCAGTATTCACTTTCTTTGATACACGAAATTTCAGTAACGTTGTCTTCAGAGATTCGTGGTATTGTTAAAACTGTCTTTCAGAAACTCAGTAAGGTATTAACGAAAACCATGGTTACGAAACGCTGTGTAAAATTTCTTCAAAACTTTCTGGTATAAAACGTATGTCGAAGAGAAATTCATTCATGGAGAACTGTGGAGCTTTTCAATGTTCCAGTAACGTCATGTGACGTTGGGACATCCTTTTCACAGTATAAAAGTTCTTCATTAAAAGACGCAGGAGCATCCCTCAAGAAAATCTCAAGATAACTCTCTCGTGTACTGTATCAAGCTAAACACCCCGCCTTGGTAGCGTGTCTGTCTCACGTTCAAGAGGTCCCGAGTTCGAATCTCGGTCAGGGTGAGTTACCTGGATAAGGTTTCTCCCGGGTTTTCCCTTATCCTAAAAGACGAAAGTCGGGTAACTCTGAGCTCCATGGACCCTGGTGCCATTTGAGCATCATTTCAGCCATTTCATTCATCGTGCCGTATGACTTAAAAAGTTAAACGACGTAAATTACCAAAAAAGTGCACAATAATAAGCTTTCATGCAATGATAACAATGCAGCATCGAGTTCATTTGTTCCTCTAATTCCTACTAAGAATTTATATCAAACATTAACAAAAATGATCCTTGCGATCCTTCTGAGAAACCTAAAATAAAAGTGTCATCAGTTTGGTTAGAAATATATGGAAAATTATCAGCTTCTTATACAAACACATAAAATCAAAATTTCACAAAAAATAAGAGGTTTAATAATAAAGGTACTATTATCAATTTCACTCCATTTGCGAAGTTGAACTACAAAGTTAGGATTCCATTCCTAACCTCATTCTCCCAATAATTCAAGAATTTCTAACCTCACTTCTATCATCAGCTTTACAAAATGGCAACTAACAATGGTAAGTAGTACAGTTGTAGTTTCCTTGATTATTTGTTACCATACCTTATGGTAAATAGTATATTACATTTATAATTAAGTGTTCACTGTAACACAATTTATGAGTAAGTGGCTCAACTTCAGCTTGTAATAATAATATTATATTGTTAATTTTATTCAGTGAGGGTGAAAATGTGTATTTCTGATAAACTTTCGATGTGGAATACTTGGGTGAAATACAAAACTACTTACGTAGTAATAGAGAAAATAAAAGTACAATAAAAGAGATGTATTGAAAGTTTCGTTGTGGGATTAGGCAGTGTGAGGAGGGCGGGGAAAGAGCAGCCGTTTTCATTGTACAATTAGGGGAAGGAGAACGGGCTAACGGTCTGTGGCAGAGCGCTGGGCTCGCAGCCAAAAACCATGTGACTGAATGAGTGAGGTCCCCCCCCCCCCGCGCATTGAAAATCTGCATTCCCGGAGCTCACCACTGCAACATAATTTACTTTGCAACTACACAGCGGTTTTCTCCAATGGGAGAGAGACAGACTTGGTGACGTTCCTCACGCCCTTGCCAATCACATCAACCACTTAGTGCCTGCCTCACTTTACTATGATGACTGTTCCTACATAAATGTCTGCTGTATAGTTGTCACATTATATTGTCTACCCTTTAGCTGCGTAGTGTATTCCAGCAAACTCTGAGCCAAGTGCAGAATCACTGCTCCATTCTAAACAGAGATGACAGCCTAAGCATCAAAAACACCTATGAACTTATAGAACACATAAAGGATACTGAACTAAAGGAAGAGGACACACTAGTCTCGATTGATGTTAAATCACTGTTTCCCAGCATACCAGTTAATCAACTCCCACCGTTGATAGAAAAATGGCTCAAATCACTTGGAATGGCATCACCTGAAATTTCAGACTATATCGAACTAACCAAATTATGCATAGAACAAAATTTCTTCCAGTTTCAAACAAAATATTTCCACCAAACTTCAGGGTTAGCAATAGGCAACCGCCTATCACCCTTCCTGGCTGATCTGTACATGAGTGCATTAGAAATAAGGATCAACAAAGGTTTCCTTTGGATGTTCAAACTCTGGCAATTATATGTAGACGACATCTTTGCAATAGTACCAAAAAACACATCAGTGATGCACTAAAACATTTAAATATCCAAGAAAAAAGCATCAAGTTCACTGTAGAAATAGAAAAAGATGAGTATTTACCATTTTTGGATCCAAAAATAATGAGGAATAAAAGCAGACTAAACTTTGGCATTTACAGAAAACCAACACAGACAGACAACTACATAAAAGCTAATGGCTACAACCCAAGATCCCACAAACAGGTAATCTTCAATTGTTTAGCACACAGACTGGTCAACATCCCTCTCACAGAAGAACACAAAACAGAATACAACAAAATAATTGAAATAGCACAAAAAAACTTTCCCAAATCATTAGTAGACAAAAAAGTGAACTTAGCAGAAAAGAAGAAACTACTAAAGGAAACCACAGCCCTCTCAGCTACATAAACTAATATGATTTTCAAAAAATTCACTTACCATCCATGAGCCTATGATAAATTCAAAAAATTCTTCAAAAAACAAAACATTCAACTAGCACCAGTCAACCATTTCTCCTTAAAAAAAACTTAATTTGCTCAAACATCAAAGATGCCATTCCATCTAACAAAAACTCTGGTATGTATCAAATTGAATGCAATGACTGTAGTCAAATTTATATTGCAAAAACAAAAGAACTTTAGAAAGAAGAGCAAAGGAACACTTTAGGAACATAAAATATAAACAATTAGAAAAATCAGCAGTTGCCACGCATTTTTGGCAAAAAAACCACAACATAAATCCAGAACCAAAATTACTAAAACATACAACAGGAAAACAAGAACTATCCACATGGAAACAAATCTTCATTTAAAAAAAGAGGAACAAAGTATTCAATTTCGACATCTCCCAGAAAGATTTGTTCAGCAAGTTCCTTGAACCGCCAGAGGAGACCTGTGACAAAATATCGTCAACTACACCACTGAGAACCAGTTGATGGCCGGTTGAGGATGGAGGCAGTCTCTGAAACATGTTCCGGAAAAATTTAAAAGTAAGTTATGTTTAGTGTCATTAATCGGCTCCCTTTAAATTTAATTTATCATAAAAACACTGTTTTCAACACTTCCAAGAAAGGAATAGATGATCTTTCTTTAAAAAATGGCACCAATGATTTTGTTAAAATATCCATTTAAGTTTATTCATTGACCGTTGACCGTTGATTTATTCATTGAGAGATGATATGAAATGATAATGGAGATGAAATGGAGGGGTTGTTGTAATTTAAGTCCTTTAACTTTTTAAGTCATATCAGATGATGAATTGATGTGATGCTCAAATGGGCACAGGATCCATGGAGCTTAGAGTTACCCGACATTCGTCTTTTAGGATAAGGGAAACACCTGGAAAAAACCTTATCAAGGTAACCCACCCTGACCGAGATTTGAACTCGGGACCTCTTGAACATGAGGCAGACATGCTACCATCTACACTACTGAGCCGAGCTGAAATGGAGGGAGGGGACATTCGGGGGATGTCATTAAACTGCTCAGAATTCGCCTAGCGACCCGTAAAAACCCTTGAAAAATCCATGAGTTCAGGTAGTCCAGCCATGGGAAACGAAACCGGACCTCCCAATTGCAGCAACAGCCTGAGCTAGTTTAAAAAATAGAAACATGTACTATAATTAGTACAGTTTCATAGGTTGCGTTGATATTTGTTGACGTCTTTGATGAACGTTACCATTTTCGTAAACAGTTTTATCCTGCTTACTACTACGAAATCTCCCCTGAAATTATCCTCATGTTTCGATTTTTACGTATCTAAGTATCATATATGAACAATTGCTTTTTGTTCCATTTATACTCCGCCTTTAACTACAATGGTCATATCGACGATCGTTCTCCTTTGGAACATATCGAAGGTGTTAACTCGTATTCGTTGGGTTTTAATCATTAGATCACGTACACATTTATACCCCGCCTTTAACTACAATGGTCATATCGGCGGCCGTTCTCCTTTGGAACATATCGAAGGTGTTAACTCGTATTTGTTGGATTTTAATCATTAGATCACGTACACATTTATACCTCTCCTTTAACTACAATGGTCATATCGGCGGTCGTTCTCCTTTGGAACATATCGAAGGTGTTAACTCGTATTTGTTGGATTTTAATCATTAGATCACGTACACATTTATACCTCGCCTTTAACTACAATGGTCATATCGGCGGACGTTCTCCTTTGGAACATATCGAAGGTGTTAACTCGTATTCGCTGGGTTTTAATCATTAGATCACGTACACATTTATACCTCGCCTTTAACTACAATGGTCATATCGGCGGTCGTTCTCCTTTGGAACATATCGAAGGTGTTAACTCGTATTCGTTGGGTTTTAATCATTAGATCACGTACACATTTATACCCCGCCTTTAACTGCAATGGTCATATCGACGGTCGTTCTCCTTTGGAACATATCGAAGGTGTTAACTCGTATTCGTTGGGTTTTAATCATTAGATCACGTACACATTTATACCCCGCCTTTAACTACAATGGTCATATCGGCGGCCGTTCTCCTTTGGAACATATCGAAGGTGTTAACTCGTATTCGTTGGGTTTTAATCATTAGATCACGCACACATTTATACCTCGCCTTTAACTACAATGGTCATATCGGCGGTCGTTCTCCTTTGGAACATATCGAAGTTGCTAACTCGTATTCGTTGGGTTTTAATCATTAGATCACGTACACATTTATACCTCGCCTTTAACTACAATGGTCATATCGGCGGCCGTTCTCCTTTGGAACATATCGAAGGTGTTAACTCGTATTCGTTGGGTTTTAATCATTAGATCACGTACACATTTATACCCCGCCTTTAACTGCAATGGTCATATCGGCGGTCGTTCTCCTTTGGAACATATCGAAGGTGTTAACACGTATTCGTTGGGTTTTAATCATTAGATCACGTACAGATTTATACCCCGCCTTTAACTGCAATGGTCATATCGGCGGCCGTTCTCCTTTGGAACATATCGAAGGTGTTAACTCGTATTCGTTGGGTTTTAATCATTAGCTCACGTACACATTTATACCCCGCCTTTAAATGCAATGGTCATATCGGCGGCCGCTCTCCTTTGGAACATATCGAAGGTGTTAACTCGTATTCGTTGGGTTTTAATCATTAGCTCACGTACACATTTATACCTCGCCTTTAACTACAATGGTCATATCGGCGGCCGTTCTCCTTTGGAACATATCGAAGGTGTTAACTCGTATTCGTTGGGTTTTAATCATTAGATCACGTACACATTTATACCCCGCCTTTAACTGCAATGGTTATATCGACGGCCGTTCTCCTTTGGAACATATCGGAGGTGTTAACTCGTATTCGTTGGGTTTTAATCATTAGATCACGTACACATTTATACCCCGCCTTTAACTGCAATGGTCATATCGGCGGCCGTTCTCCTTTGGAACATATCGAAGGTGTTAACTCGTATTCGTTGGGTTTTAATCATTAGGATCACGTACACATTTATACCACGCCTTTAACTGCAATGGTCATATCGGCGGCCGTTCTCCTTTGGAACATATCGAAGGTGTTAACTCGTATTCGTTGGGTTTTAATCATTAGATCACGTACACATTTATACCCCGCCTTTAACTGCAATGGTCATATCGGCGGCCGTTCTCCTTTGGAACATATCGAAGGTGTTAACTCGTATTCGTTGGGTTTTAGTCATTAGATCACGTACACATTTATACCCCGCCTTTAACTGCAATGGTCATATCGGCGGCCGTTCTCCTTTGGAACATATCGAAGGTGTTAACTCGTATTCGTTGGGTTTTAATCATTAGATCACGTACACATTTATACCCCGCCTTTAACTGCAATGGTTATATCGGCGGCCGTTCTCCTTTGGAACATATCGAAGGTGTTAACTCGTATTCGTTGGGTTTTAATCATTAGATCACGTACACATTTATACCCCGCCTTTAACTACAATGGTCATATCGGCGGCCGTTCTCCTTTGGAACATATCGAAGGTGTTAACTCGTATTCGTTGGGTTTTAATCATTAGATCACGTACACATTTATACCTCTCCTTTAACTGCTATGGTCATATCGGCGGTCGTTCTCCTTTGGAACATATCGAAGGTGTTAACTCGTATTCGTTGGGTTTTAATCATTAGATCACGTACACATTTATACCTCTCCTTTAACTGCTATGGTCATATCGGCGGTCGTTCTCCTTTGGAACATATCGAAGGTGTTATCTCGTATTCGTTGGGTTTTAATCATTAGATCACGTACACATTTATACCCCGCCTTTAACTGCAATGGTCATATCGGCGGCCGTCCTTCTTTGGAACATATCGAAGGTGTTAACTCGTATTTGTTGGGTTTTAATCATTAGATCACGTTCACATTTATACCCCACCTTTAACTGCAATGGTCATATCGGCGGCCGTTCTCCTTTGGAACATATTGAAGGTGTTAACTCGTATTCGTTGGGTTTTAATCATTAGATCACGTACACATTTATACCCCGCCTTTAACTGCAATGGTCATATCGGCGACCGTTCTCCTTTGGAACATATCGAAGGTGTTAACTCGTATTCGTTGGGTTTTAATCATTAGATCACGTACACATTTATACCCCGCCTTTAACTGCAATGGTCATATCGGCGGCCGTTCTCCTTTGGAACATATCGAAGGTGTTAACTCGTATTTGTTGGGTTTTAATCCTTAGATCACGTACACATTTATACCTCGCCTTTAACTACAATGGTTATATCGGTGGCCGTTCTCCTTTGGAACATATCGAAGGTGTTAACTCGTATTCTTTGGGTTTTAATCATTAGATCACCCACACATTTATACCTCGCCTTTAACTGCAATGGTCATATCGGCGGCCGTTCTCCTTTGGAACATATCGAAGGTGTTAACTTGTATTCGTTGGGTTTTAATCATTAGATCACGTACACATTTATACCTCGCCTTTAACTGCAATGGTCATATCGGCGGCAGTTCTCCTTTGGAACATATCGAAGGTGTTAACTCGTATTCGTTGGGTTTTAATCATTAGATCACGTACACATTTATACCTCGCCTTTAACTGCATTGGTTATATCGGCGGCCGTTCTCCTTTGGAACATATCGAAGGTATTAACTCGTATTCGTTGGGTTTTAATCATTAGATCACGTACACATTTATACCCCGCCTTTAACTGCAATGGTCATATCGGCGGCCGTTCTCCTTTGGTACATATCGAAGGTATTAACTCGTATTCGTTGGGTTTTAATCATTAGATCACGTACACATTTATACCTCGCCTTTAACTGCAATGGTCATATCGGCGACCGTTCTCCTTTGGAACATATCGAAGGTGTTAACTCGTATTCGTTGGGTTTTTATCATTAGATCACGTACACATTTATACCCCGCCTTTAACTGCAATGGTCATATCGGCGGCCGTTCTCCTTTGGAACATATCGAAGGTGTTAACTTGTATTCGTTGGGTTTTAATCATTAGATCACGTACACATTTATACCTCTCCTTTAACTACTATGGTCATATCGGCGGCCGTTCTCCTTTGGAACATATCGAAGGTGTTAACTTGTATTCGTTGGGTTTTAATCATTAGATCACGTACACATTTATACCCCGCCTTTAACTGCTATGGTCATATCGGCGGCCGTTCTCCTTTGGAACATATAGAAGGTGTTAACTCGTATTCGTTGGGTTTTAATCATTAGATCACGTACACATTTATACCCCGCCTTTAACTACAATGGTCATATCGGCGGTCGTTCTCCTTTGGAACATATCGAAGGTGTTAACTCGTATTCGTTGGGTTTTAATCATTAGATCACGTACACATTTATACCTCGCCTTTAACTACAATGGTTATATCGGTGGCCGTTCTCCTTTGGAACATATCGAAGGTGTTAACTCGTATTCTTTGGGTTTTAATCATTAGATCACCCACACATTTATACCTCGCCTTTAACTGCAATGGTCATATCGGCGGCCGTTCTCCTTTGGAACATATCGAAGGTATTAACTCGTATTCGTTGGGTTTTCGTCATTAGATCACGTACACATTTATACCTCGCCTTTAACTACAATGGTTATATCGGTGGCCGTTCTCCTTTGGAACATATCAAAGGTGTTAACTCGTATTCTTTGGGTTTTAATCATTAGATCACGCACACATTTATACCCCGCCTTTAACTACAATGGTTATATCGGTGGCCGTTCTCTTTTGGAACATATCGAAGATGTTAACTCGTATTCTTTGGGTTTTAATCATTAGATCACGTACACATTTATACCTCGCCTTTAACTTCAATGGTTATATCGGTGGCCGTTCTCCTTTGGAACATATCAAAGGTGTTAACTCGTATTCTTTGGGTTTTAATCATTAGATCACGTACACATTTATACCTCGCCTTTAACTACAATGGTTATATCGGTGGCCGTTCTCTTTTGGAACATATCGAAGATGTTAACTCGTATTCTTTGGGTTTTAATCATTAGATCACGTACACATTTATACCTCGCCTTTAACTACAATGGTTATATCGGTGGCCCTTCTCCTTTGGAACATATCAAAGGTGTTAACTCGTATTCTTTGGGTTTTAATCATTAGATCACGCACACATTTATACCCCGCCTTTAACTACAATGGTCATATCGGAGGTCGTTCTCCTTTGGAACATATCGAAGGTGTTAACTCGTATTCTTTGGGTTTTAATCATTAGATCACGCACACATTTATACCTCGCCTTTAACTACAATGGTCATATCGGCGGCCGTTCTCCTTTGGAACATATCAAAGGTGTTAACTCGTATTCTTTGGGTTTTAATCATTAGATCACGCACACATTTATACCTCGCCTTTAACTGCAATGGTCATATCGGCGGCCGTTCTCCTTTGGAACATATCAAAGGTGTTAATTCGTATTCTTTGGGTTTTAATCATTAGATCACGCACACATTTATACCTCGCCTTTAACTGCAATGGTCATATCGGCGGCCGTTCTCCTTTGGAACATATCGAAGGTGTTAACTCGTATTCGTTGGGTTTTAATCATTAGATCACGTACACATTTATACCTCGCCTTTAACTACAATGGTCATATCGGCGGCCGTTCTCCTTTGGAACATATCGAAGGTGTTAACTCGTATTCGTTGGGTTTTAATCATTAGATCACGTACACATTTATACCTCGCCTTTAACTACAATGGTCATATCGGCGACCGTTCTCCTTTGGAACATATCGAAGGTGTTAACTCGTATTCGTTGGGTTTTAATCATTAGATCACGTACACATTTATACCTCGCCTTTAACTGCAATGGTCATATCGGCGGCCGTTCTCCTTTGGAACATATCGAAGGTGTTAACTCGTATTCGTTTGGTTTTAATCATTAGCTCACGTACACATTTATATCTCGCCTTTAACTGCAATGGTCATATCGGCGGCCGTTCTCCTTTGGAACATATCGAAGGTGTTAACTCGTATTCGTTTGGTTTTAATCATTAGCTCACGTACACATTTATACCTCGCCTTTAACTACAATGGTCATATCGGCGACCGTTCTCCTTTGGAACATATCGAAGGTGTTAACTCGTATTCGTTGGGTTTTAATCATTAGATCACGTACACATTTATACCTCGCCTTTAACTGCAATGGTCATATCGGCAGCCGTTCTCCTTTGGAACATATCGAAGGTGTTAACTCGTATTCGTTTGGTTTTAATCATTAGATCACGTACACATTTATACCCCGCCTTTAACTGCAATGGTCATATCGGTGGTAGTGTCCTTTGGAACATATCGAAGGTGTTAACTCGTATTCGTTGGGTTTTAATCATTAGATCACGCACACATTTATCCCTGCCTTTAAAAACTATGATCATTTCGGCGACCGTTCTCCTTTGGAACATATCAAAGGTGTTAACCCGTATTTGTTGGGTTTTAATCATTTGATCACGTACACATTTATACCCCGCCTTTAACTCCAATGGTCATATCGGCGGCCGTTCTCCTTTGGAACATATCGAAGGTGTTAACTTGTATTCGTTGGGTTTTCATCATTAGATCACGTACACATTTATACCTCACCTTTAACTACAATATTCATATCGGCGGCCGTTCTCCTTTGAAGGTGTTAACTCGTATTCGTTGGGCTTTAATCATTAGATCACGTACACATTTATACCCCGCCATTAACTACAATGGCCATATCGGCGGCCGTTCTCCTTTGGAACATATAGAAGGTGTTAACTCGTATTCGTTGGGTTTTAATCATTAGATCACGTACACATTTATACCCCGCCTTTAACTACAATGGTCATATCGGCGGCCGTTCTCCTTTGGAACATATCGAAGGAGTTAACTCGTATTCGTTGGGTTTTAATCATTAGATCACGTACACATTTATACCTCGCCTTTAACTCCAATGGTCATATCGGCGGCCGTTCTCCTTTGGGACATATCGAAGGTGTTAACTTGTATTCGTTGGGTTTTCATCATTAGATCACGTACACATTTATACCTCACCTTTAACTACAATATTCATATCGGCGGCCGTTCTCCTTTGAAGGTGTTAACTCGTATTTGTTGGGTTTTAATCATTAGATCACCTACACATTTATACCCCGCCTTTAACTACAATGGTCATATCGGCGGTCGTTCTCCTTTGGAACATATCGAAGGTGTTAACCCGTATTCGTTGGGTTTTAATCATTAGATCACATACACATTTATACCTCGCCTTTAACTATAATGGTCATATCGGCGGTCGTTCTCCTTTGGAACATATCGAAGGTGTTAACTCCTATTCGTTGGGTTTTAATCATTAGATCACGTACACATTGATACCCCGCCTTTAACTACAATGGTCATATCGGCGTCCGTTCTCCTTTGGAACATATCGAAGGTGCTAACTCGTATTCGTTGGGTTTTCATCATTAGATCACGTACACATTTATACCCCGCCTTTAACTGCAATGGTCATATCAGCGGTCGTTCATCTTTGGAGCATATTGAAGGTGTTAACTCGTATTCGTTGGGTTTTAATCATTAGATCACGTACACATTTATACCCCGCCTTTTACTGCAATGGTCATATCGGCGGCTGTTCTCATTTGTAACACATCGAAGGTGTTAACTCGTATTCGTTGGGTTTAAATCAGTAGATCACGTACACATTTATACCTCGCCTTTAACTGCAATGGTCATATCGGCGGCCGTTCTCCTTTGGAACATATCGAAGGTGTTAACTCGTATTCGTTGGGTTTTAATCATTAGGTCACGTACACATTTATACCCCGCCTTTAACTGCAATGGTCATATCAGCGGCCGTTCTTCTTTGGAACATATCGAAGGTGTTAACTCGTATTCGTTGGGTTTTAATCATTAGATCACGTACACATTTATACCCCGCCTTTAACTGCAATGGTCATATCAGCGGCCGTTCTCCTTTGTAACATATCGAAGGTGTTAACTCGTATTCGTTGGGTTTTAATCATTAGATCACGTACACATTTATACCCCGCCTTTAACTACAATGGTCATATCGGCGGCCGTTCTCCTTTGGAACATATCGATGGTGTTAACTTGTATTCGTTGGGTTTTAATCATTAGATCACGTACACATTTATACCCCGCCTTTAACTACAATGGTCATATCGGCGGTCGTTCTCCTTTGGAACATATCGAAGGTGTTAACTCGTATTCGTTGGGTTTTAATCATTAGATCACGTACACATTTATACCCCGCCTTTAACTACAATGGTCATATCGGTGGCTGTTCTCCTTTGGAACATATCGAAGGCGTTAACTCGTATTCGTTGGGTTTTAATCATTAGATCACGTACACATTTATACCTCGCCTTTAACTACAATGGTCATATCAGCGGCCGTTCTCCTTTGGAACATATCGAAGGAGTTAACTCGTATTCGTTGGGTTTTAATCATTAGATAACGTACACATTTATACCCCGCCTTTAACTACAATGGTCATATCGGCTGCCGTTCTCCTTTGGAACATATCAAAGGTGTTAACTCGTATTCGTTGGGTTTTAAGCATTAGATCACGTACACATATATACCTTGCCTTTAACTACAATGGTCATATCGGCTGCCGTTCTCCTTTGGAACATATCAAAGGTGTTAACTCGTATTCGTTGGGTTTTAATCATTAGATCACGTACACATTTATACCCGGCCATTAACTACAATGGCCATATCGGCGGCCGTTCTCCTTTGGAACATATAGAAGGTGTTAACTCGTATTCGTTGGGTTTTAATCATTAGATCACGTACACATTTATACCCCGCCTTTAACTACAATGATCATATCGGCGGCCGTTGTCCTTTGGAACATATCGAAGGTGTTAACTCGTATTCGTTGGGTTTTAATCATTAGATCACGTACACATTTATACCCCGCCTTTAACTACAATGGTCATATCGGCGGCCGTTCTCCTTTGGAACATATCGAAGGTGTTAACTTGTATTCGTTGGGTTTTCATCATTAGATCACGTACACATTTATACCTCACCTTTAACTACAATATTCATATCGGCGGCCGTTCTCCTTTGAAGGTGTTAACTCGTATTCGTTGGGTTTTAATCATTAGATCACGTACACATTTATACCCCGCCATTAACTACAATGGCCATATCGGCGGCCGTTCTCCTTTGGAACATATAGAAGGTGTTAACTCGTATTCGTTGGGTTTTAATCATTAGATCACGTACACATTTATACCCCGCCTTTAACTACAATGGTCATATCGGCGGCCGTTCTCCTTTGGAACATTTCGCCTATTGGCGATTGTTTTAACTCGTAAACGTTGGGTTTCAGGTACTTGAGATTTTTAATCGTTAGATCACGCACACATCCACACTCTCAGTCATACTTCCAGACTCTAGGGAAGATGAGGAATCATTTCGACTGGAGAAAAATCCCCACCCCCAGCCGGGAATAGAACCCCGCAGTTGGAAGGCCGGTACGGGAACAGCCCTAAACATTCTTTGTTTAAATGTACTAATAAAAAGGAACATCAACAATCATAAGAATGTCACAATAAGCTTACATTTTTTAGGTGTACGGAGTACCTGACAGTTGACATTCAATCCACTTGACAGAAGGGTCGCCTTAAGGTCTGTGAAATTCCAACAAAGTTTCCTCTTCAACTGCGTTCATGAACTCTGGGAGCAGTACAAGCGCCATATACAGAATGTATTTGGGAAGCAGTTCACAGACAATCTCTAATGAAATAGCTAGCATGCGCTGAACAATTTCCTCCTCATGGAGAGCTTCTTGCAACTTCATAGCAGTCAAAATCAAGGTAAGAAACAGTAGAGAAGAGTTAAGTTCTACGATCCTGGAAAGTTGGCTACTCACCTTTCCCTGCAGCTAAGAAGTTGAGCATTACTTGAGCAGTATATTAGAACCACATCTGCTCATTTCTGCGTAGGTGACAAGAGTGTCAAAATGTCACTGATGTACCATTAAAGAGATAATCTCTGTTTCATATACCCTTGCCCCGCTGACATGTATGACTCCACCTACAACTACCTTCCCCCTCGCCCTAATTGGCTAATTCTTTCAGGCCATAGGCGGTGCCTTCCCGTTACATTTAACTCTGCAGTAAACGTCGTAATAATTGCCTGGAGGATAGATAATATCATACAAATAAGAATATGAAGGCATGCAAAAATACAAGTTTGTAATGAAACTGAGCAAGTTGAAACTAAATGAATACGCAATGAAACTGAAACAAGTTTATAATGAAAGGCCTTCGGCCCTTTCCACTACGATTTTTTAAAAGCAGCACACATACCTTGCAAAATGCTTGTCTTTCAGTCTTAAAAGTCGTGTGAGGTCCTACTTGTTATGTGTCCCTCATTGACCCAAGTCTCGTCAATGTAGTATATTTTGCGATTTGTATCCCGGTACAGATATAACATCAGAAGCCATAGTACATCATCACCTCCATACACTGTCCAGGCATGATCAAGTTCTGATGTCCCTTAAATAACGTCTTCGCCACACAGCAATATCGCCCCTGGAGTGGTAAGTTTTCCTGTTGTCTGAATTTCATTTCGCGATGTTCCTACGCATCTAACACTCACATCTGTAAGTTCAGAGCACAGCTGTTCGACTTCTCTCACTGACAAAGACGGATTCTTCTCTGTGAGTGCATTAAATACATGTACCACAATTCTTTTTTCGCCGCTTTGTAAAGGTTTGCTCTTACGATGCTTCAGGGGAAAACGGGCGGTAGACTCTGCATATAATACATATAATAAGTACACGCGCAATAAACGATCAATTTAGTCAACATAATACACAGCTTCTTGCGACACCGCACATTCCAAGTCACAGTCGCGGGGAAAACATCTACACTCAGACCAGTGAGAGGCGGAGTCCCCGAAGGCTCTGTACTATCCCCCACCCTATTCAACGTCTTTATGGCAGATTTCCCAACAGAGCCACGAGTCGAAATGGCACAATACGCTGACGACGTGCTTCTGTTCTGCAAAGACAAACACAACCACAGAGCCTTCAACCCCTTACAAAGACATCTCCGCCTCACACAGCAGTGGTGCAGGCGTTGGCGGATGTCCGTTAATCCGGACAAAAGCCACGCCATACTTTTTACAAAGCGCCACACCCCCGCAGACTGCCCCAATTTCAGCTACCGAGGTCGAAGGATAGAGTGGACTAACTCTGTCCAGTACCTAGATGTTAACTTGGACAGGGGTCTAACTTTTCGCCAACACATCAGGGACTGAGCGGCGAAGGTACAGGGAGCAATTGCTTCCCTGTATCCAATGCTGGGGTTAACCTCGATGCCAGTTGGCATGAGCGCTGGTAATCCCGGTTATGCTTTACGCCTGCGAGATCTGGGCAATGGCCGCAGACAGCGTGCTAGCAGGGCTCCAACGTGCACAGAATAGAGGACTCAGGTCTATATATTCTGTGGGACATTATTTTCCTACCAGGTTGCTTCACGAGGCCTCGAGTCTTCCATACGTGGAGGATGAAATCAGGCGCTGGGTATCAAAATTGTACGCAAGTTTACCCAACCACAGAAGCACCCTTGTCAGATCTCTGGGAGATTATGACCCCACTAGACGTCGCTCTAGTCAGCACCGCTTACCCCGTATGTCTTGCGGGCAACCGAGATAACCTAAGAGGAAATCCGAACAGCAGCTAAAGCTGAGCTCCACATAATCCTTCCAAGCTGATTGGCATCAAAATTATTTCCCCAAAAATTTACACAAATAAAACACCAGGGTTCAAGGTGTTGCATTCTGTCCTTCAACCCCCAGGTACATACTAGTAACCTCATAAAAATTCACCATTCTAAAAACCTACATTTCATCCTAAAATATCCCGAAATCTACCTTACCTGCGGTAAAACCCTTAACGGGTGGGCACGCAGCAAAAACCTTCTGGCTGTATACAGTCAGTCAGCACCACATGGCATGGCAACTGATCAATAAAATAATTTATGTCTCGCACTCGGCAGAGCACACCTTCGAATGGCGATGCATGACTAATCCAGTTCAAAACAAGGTCAGTGATAAAAGTCATATAAACAAATATGTCATCACTACCGCTAATTCACGTGTTATCGTGTCATGTGCTTGAGAGCAAAGGAACCTCCTCTTTACTTCGTTTAAGAATTAACATTCATTTCAGATAAATCAACTCTGTTGCGTAATATATTTAATTAAAACAGTTATGAAAATATAAAATGACAATTCTCTTCCAAGATATAAAGATATATCACCATGTTAAATAACGAACTAATATTTACCGCACAACAGTTGGAACTGGAATTTGGGTCAGATAATGTTAATTCTGATTTCTTACTTGGATCCTCCTGTACAAGGCATCCACGCCAACATCGGCTCTAAAATTATGTTCATATGTTCACTTTCATGATTATTTTGAAGTATCAATCGAATTCCACGAGAACATTTGTGTGATATATTCCTTCATTAGTTTGTTGTATTTAAATGGATTCAAATTATATCTTAAAATGCTCCTGATCTAGTACCAGTATTCATCACACTCCACCATTGCAACAAAAATCTCTCTCTCTCTCTCTTTATAACAAGATTATTGATTTATTTCTTACTATTCAAAACTTTTATCTTCTCCGCGTCATTTTTCCACCATGAAGCCAGATTATTGATTTATCGTAACTGAACAAGAATGAAGAACATATCTTCCTCCTAAAGATTATTGACTTATCGTCATTATCATTACTTCTCTCCTAATTTTGTGATTGGCCGATTTAATGGCACGTCACCACTTTACGTCATATTACGTCATACAATTATTATTTCGGCCAATCACACAATTACATATATTTTTACATATCTAAATTATTAAATATATTTACATAATCAGTTTTTATTAATTTATAAACTTTTCATACTTCAAACAAAACCCAAAAGTACTGTTACACAGTATATACTACAACAGTAGCCAATGAGATATGATAAGTTCACGTGACCGTTTAGAGATATGGGGCAAGCTTATGTGAAACAAGGATTAGGTGTTCTATATTCTTTAAGGTATTACTCGATTGTTTCACATATTTGTATGTATCCTTCAAATGTCTATATTCAAATGTCTCCAATTCAAAAAGTGGTGCCTGTATAATGCAGTAAACGTGTATTGAGTACACCTTTGGATAAAGATGGATATTTATACATATTGTGACTTTGTGTGTTCGTAGAATTAAAAGTCCAAGTTGCAGAAATTCAAAATGTTGTTTATTTCCGTAGAAAGACACTCTTTTCAATCCTTACAGTAGCAGAATTACGTCACATACACAATTACAATCTTTTAAGGTCGTTGACCACAACCATTTCACTTATTTTACACAAAACAGTCGAATAATCAAATAATGTTAACAGATGGTAGCTAGAATACAGTTACACGATACTCAGTTCTGTTTACAACTCTCGTTACAACTCCGTTTACGAGTTGTGAGGTTAAAACACATGCCAAACAAATCTTGGGGAAAAAAGGGACATCATAAAATGGCTACAGATTAAAAATATAGTTTTCCACGAGGGTCATGTTAAGGGCACTGGGAGGTTATTTTTACCCAGGTAGGGCTAGTTTATAACGATATTGAAATATAAATATATATAAATCTATACATGGCTAGAAATTGAAATTTGGTGTGATTATGGTATAAGGATGTTCGCATTTATCTACGGTATAATATTTACATTAAGTTCATACAGCTCCTTGCAAAAGGGGCATAAGGCACCCTGTGTATCCTGAAAAAAGTATTACACCGTATACTTCATGTATAGGTTCCTTGTAGGAATTTAAAGCTATAGGCACCAATATTTTTCCTAAATAACATAAGGCACAATTTTATAATCTAAACTAAATAAAAAGCATACATAATTTATACTATGCACAAGAAAAATTATTTAGATGTGTTAACAAAAAAATACAATATTTTTAATGATAGAATTATATTTTCCCTCAATTTTATAAATTACATGAATATAAAAGTTAATTCAATGTGTTCAGGGATCATTAACAAATAAGCACTAAAAATTTTGTATCAATATCTTTTATAATGTTTGAGAAACATGCACCTAAAATATGAAAAGATAAAGGTTTTGGGAAATAAGCACCATTAAGCATCATTAATAAGCAAATAAAAAAAGCACCAAAAATAAGCACCATTAAACATTAAGGTGTTATTCGTATTGGTGCTATTGATTAAGCACCATTCTTTTTAAATTATACACACTCTCAGAACAAGCCTCCTCCATATTCCTGCTCAGTTAGATTTTCCTTATCTTTTCTTTTGTTTTTCTTACTTCTAGCTCTACTTTCAAGCAACTGAGCTGTTCTTTTTGCCTCTGAGAGTCGATGCACATCTTTTTCTAGGACATGCTGCCCTCAATATTTTCACCAACCTTTATACCCACTTTTGTCATTACTTTATGCCTACCACTGCATCCAGCAATATAACAAATAACACTATCATATACAGCAATTTTTTAAGTTTTTGGCCCAACCTGTAGTTTTTGGAATTCTTTTCCATAATATATGATGAAAACTTTCATATGGGTTTTGGGTTCGAATTTATCAGTAATTCATCTTGAGAAAGTTCCCTAAACATTGCTTTAATTGTGTATGCAGAAGATCAGAAAGTGGGCGTGTCATTGTGCCGCCATCTTTAATTTGATGGATTAAAGGGCTTTAATACCAGCCGATGCCCTATGTTACATTATTTAAAAGCTGAAGAATTATATAGTTTTTTAACACTAAAAACAAAAAAACAATTTTTGAAGCCCATCGACCTCCCAGTGCCCTTAAGACGGAATTGCTAGCAATGGTCAAGTCTCGTGCTAAAGAGTACGAAAAATATGTAATTATTGAAATAGCAAAACTTGGGGGTCACACTGTACTCAGACTGTCACCTCAATAGTTACTTGGATGGATCAAGCGACATGGAGACGTCGGATCTGGAGGGTATCGAACCAATTTCCAGCTCAGATTAGAGGAATACAATTGACGTAAGTAGCAGTTAATTTCCATTGATATTAATAGTGTGGTGCGTGATACTTAGCTAGAAAAATGTGTCTTTTAGCGTCGAAAATTTATATTGATATTATACTTAACGAAGCGATTAATCGGTTGGCTTGAATAAACGCGTGTTCTTTGTGTTGAAAATGCATATTCAATTATTAACACATATTAATATTATACTTAACGAAGCGGTAACAGTACTGTCATTCCGAACGCATGTGGACGCGGAGTGATACGCTAAAGTCTGTCTAGTGAACGGGAGTGCAGTTTGCCGCTCAAAGGGAACTACTCTCCCGCACACTAATGACCGTCATAAATCTATCTCCACACTTCAGAAATGGAACACTGTCGTTGAGGACCAATAGCGACCCTGATTTTCTCGAAATGACAGTCGCATGTCTACTCTACGTGGAGTGTCAGTTGTCAAAGTTCCAACTTCCAGATGATCTGTTTCATTACGTGCAGAAATTCGTCGTGTGTCACGATGTGGAGACCGTGGGAGGGAAATACAGTGGTAAATACAAATGAAATAGTAGATAACTTTCAGTCAAGTGAAAATAATCAAAGTGATGACAATAGTGTGAATAACTGGAAAAGCCTCACAAAACAAAGTAATAACGGGAACTGTTTCTAAACAAATTCAAGCACTTGTTTTGAACACATATAAATATGTGCTGACAAATAATCTTGGTAAGGGGTCGTGCAATGATGATAAATTCTGGGTATTCACACAAATACAGTAAGAAATATTCTGACGAAAGGAATACCAAAGACGCCGATCAAGTGTGAAAACAAAAGGAAACGTTTCTCTAAAGTAGATAATTTCACATGCGATTTAATTCGCCCAGAAATTTATAGATTCTATACAAAAGGGAGAGTGCCCACCTTAGACGAATTGGTTGCACATTTGCAAGAAATTTGTGATTTTCCTTATGGACACTGCACTTTGCGCGGCCTCTTAAAGGAGCTGGGTTTCAAATACCACACTTTGAATAAGTTAATTGTTATTATGGCATCCAGTAGCATTGTAGCTTGGCGATATATATATTTGTCAAAACTAAGGAAGTTTTGCAGTAATTGACATAACATCATTTATTTAGACGAAGCCTCGTACGATATCCATGACGTATTGAGAAAGGTGGCAACCTTGCAGAAAGATGTGGGAGAAGGAGGGTCTGTGTTGTAAAACGATTATAAGGGTTCGTCAAAGGCAGCGGCCGACGTGCACACCAGTTAACTAAACAGACTGTACTTTATTCTCTCGTTGGATATAATATACTTCATGGCACATCCACATGATAGCAGCAAACAGAGCTGAAATTTTGGTATTCCATATTTCCCGACTGTTCCATAATACCCTCCTCTCGGTTTTGACAGAAAGACAATAAATGCAAGCCTTTGATATATTACCAAAACTGTCTTACAATATTACTGTGAAACCTGATTTGCGCCACTTTAATGGTTCTGTGTAAGTCACATTCTGGGCAACCGTCACTGCTTCAAACCAGAACGATATTTCCTCTTCATCAACAAGGTTTGACAACATCAAACTTGCTTGTACGACGGGGGCAAAGGTTAATTAAACCCGTTTTGATTGAACACTGGATCTAATTATAACCCTGCTTCTGGAAGCCGTACAAAATATTACAAAACTAATTCACGCATGGCTTCACAGTTAACAGCAGCGCTGCGAGCGTGCGAGTGCGATATCGCCAAACGCTGAACGCGGCCATAAATAAATATGACAGGAACATAACGTTAGCATTTTTATGTGCCTGTCGTTGAACATTGCAGATAAATTTCCGAGAAGGAGATTGAAAGAGGCAGCTTTGGCATCATCACGGTTTCCTTCCTCAGCGCCACAGAATAAACAGAAGACGGTTTGTTTACATTACCTCACTACATTTGCATCTTACTGTGGGCCATGCATTGCACATGAGAGCTCTTCCCTTCGTGTGTATTTTGATTCAGCATCATCATTTTCAGGTTAACTGGCCCGCATAATGCGCGTACTGCGCGCGCCTACGGACGACGACGACTTTCCTAACGTTTGCATATCATTCGATTACCGCTTCGCTTACAGTTTCGAACTTAAAACCGATTAAGCTAAATAAATACAAAGCATGACTAATGCAAGTGTACACTTCCGTGCCGATATCCCCAGATCGTAACAACGAGATTCATAACAATACGTTTATCTTAGCTTTTATTATTGTAATGTTATTATTATTCCGGTCCTTCAATGAGATGTAATACCACGTTTATCTACTGAAGTAAAAAGATGTTTGTGCCAAAAGATAAAATGGTCATGAGGCTGATAAGATCATGCTACAGTAAACTGCCAGATATAATTATCAAATGACTGGAGAGGATTTATATGGCAGTAGTAGAAAACAGAATGTTTCATGGATCAGAGGTATGGGGAGTAGATGAGGCTTGGATAGAGGCTGATAGAGTGCATAGATCCTTTTGTAAATATATATTGGTATTACCAATAGCATCACCTAATGGGGGAGCACAATTCGAACTAGGCAGGCATTCTACTAAAATTAAAATCTTGGCAAGGGCAATGAAATATTCACACAGAATCACTAACTTGGAAGATGGTAATATTATTAAAGAATGTTTTCATATTCAAAACAGAAGTAACTGTGGTGGATCTTGGGCACATAAAATGAATGACGTGCTGAAGTAGATAGATATGGGTCATTCTTGGATAAATGCAGAGTATGGGTATAGAGGCTTCTGGAAAGAAGTTAAGATAATATTAGAAGATATTGACAGACAAGACATTTTCGCCAATACAAGTGACAAAAGCTCACTGAGATTATATAGAGAAATAAAAACAACCTGGGGGAGGGAAGGATATATAGATATATGTAGTAAGTTAGGGCGAGAAGGTTTTGCTTGGGCGAGAACAGGAGTGAGAATCTTGAAAGGTATAGGTCAAGAGAGGGAGCTAGATAAATGTCCATTGTGTGGAGAAGAGAATGCAGACTTCCATTGTATATTATATTGTAGTCAAACAAAGATATGGAGAGAGCAGGCTTGGCTATGTAAATGGGACAGAAAGGTATAGGTCAAGAGAGGGAACTAGATAAATGTCCATTGTGTGGAGAAGAGAATGTAGACTTCCATTGTATATTATATTGTAGTCAAACAAAGATATGGAGAGAGCAGGTCTGGCTACGTAAATGGGACAGAAAGGTATAGGTCAAGAGAGGGAGCTAGATAAATGTCCATTGTGTGGAGAAGAGAATGCAGACTTCCATTGTATATTATATTGTAGTCAAACAAAGATATTGAGGGAGCAGGCTTGGCTATGTAAATGGGACAGAAAGGTATAGGTCAAGAGAGGGAGCTAGATAAATGTCCATTGTGTGGAGAAGAGAATGCAGACTTCCATTGTATATTATATTGTAGTCAAACAAAGATATGGAGAGAGCAGCCCTGGTTACGTAAATGCGACAGAAAGATATAGGTCAAGAGAGGGAGCTAGATAAATGTCCATTGTGTGGAGAAGAGAATGCAGA